>JAJOOS010018977.1:0-13545 GCA_029582725.1 Solanum chiquidenum | reverse complement strand
AGTATTTATACAATTTGTTGTAACCGTACATATAATTTTTGTTGAATTTAATATTTTGGTTTTTATTTTAATCTAATAATTACAATTTCCAAGAATTATAATTAATGAGATAGTTGAACTTTTGATCCATCAATTATTAGTAAACTATGATTTTGGTACTTGTAATATTGTTTTAAGCTTATCTAACCTTGAAGTAACTAAAATGTGTATTTTGATCCCTTTATAAAAAAATATAATTTGATATTTAGAATTCTTTTAGAACTATATATATTGTCTTGAGATATGGATTTACAAGAAAAATTGATAATTGAATGGTTTAACGCTTAACAAATTTAATGATTTACCGTCAGAGGAATCAAAAGCGTACATATCAATTAATTAAAGGTTAAATTTTCTTAACAAAATATTATAAGGATTAAAAATAGAATTTACCAATATTTGAGGGATTAAAAAGGCTAATTTCCTTAATTTATTCATTGTTGAAAAAATTAGTTAAAATAAACATAATGTTTTGGTGCGTTTGGTGTAACCTTAATTACTTAATTTACGATCTTATCTTGGATGCACATAAATAAAAATGGAATCTTGCTCAGACTTGGGTAAACTACATAGATATAATATATTTTCTATTTATTTATAACAGCATATTCAGTGTAATTTTAGGGTCTGAAAAGAGTGATCGTGTGTAGACAGTCCTAACTCTCATCCCTTTCTTGTGAAAGTAGTGAAGTTATTTCTGATAGATTCTCAGTTTAACTAAAACATATAAAATCATGTATAAAAAAAATGCAATATTAAAAAGGTCACAATAAAGATAATTGATAAAAAATATATATATCAACAACAAATAATATTTTGATAAATAGAATAAGATATATATTAAACTGATGAATACTTCTTATTGTATTAAATACAAAGTTTAAGATAATCCTATGACCTGGATCTTATTTTAGTAGTTATCCAACACTTGTGGAGTTAATAAGAAATGGAATATATACAAAACTAAAATTTAGTAAAAAATAAACTAGTTAGGGCTATAATAGATTGTTTAGTCTATTTTGACTCAAGTAATATAATCTGCTTATTTATTAAATCTATTCATTTTATGTTTATCCCGTCAAAATTCAATTAAGCTTGTGATTTTGATACCTTTGATTCATCAGTAAAATTTCTATCACATAAATTAAAATCGAAGGAATATACATTGTTGTGATAAAAAATTAAATTGTTAGAAAAGTGTGTGTGCATGCATGGACAACACAAGCTCTCATATTACAAGCTTGAGCCAAAGTTGATGGACCACGTGGCTGTACCACTTAGGTTTATTTTCTAAATTTTATATTTTAAAAATTCAACTATCTTTACAATTATTATTTAATTACTTCCATATAATTAATTTGATTCCATCAGCCAGGAATCTTTTTCATTTTTTTCTTCTTTGTTAAATGTATATCCTATAGTTTAAATTAAAGTTTTTTAATGGACAGCCGACTAAAGAGAGAAGATGTGCTTGCATTTGAGACATTAATTTTTTACTTATAATCTATAGTATCATACTTGGCTTGTTGTTATGCCATCACGATAAATATTTATATATAATCTAGATAAATATTATAAATTTTTTATCGTGGATGAGTAGGGGTGTGGGGTGGGGTGGGGTGGGGTGGATTAGTGATTTAATTTTCGCTTAATTAAAAAATATTGAAGTTTGTAGGCAAATGTATAATTTTTTTTCATACAAGAGAAAGAAAGAAAGATTTGTCTTTTTTTTAACCACATAAATATTTTAGATTTAAATTAAAGGCATAATATATGGACGTGCCATTTTACTTGGCATCATCTCATATTTATGTCCTCTAATTATCGTTGTGCACAAGTAGACACATAGGGTAGTTTGGTACAAAGATTAATAATGCAAAGATCAATTATGTAGGGATTATTTTTATCAAGTGTTTGGTTCATTGATTTCCACTTAAACCTTTAATTTGGTTTAAAACTCTACAAAATGCTTCTTTTCAATTATACCTTTGAATTATTATGGGATTTTCTATTTCATGTAATTGGGTCAAGGTCAATTTTCTCCTTATACACTCTATCAAACGGCCTTTTAAACTTGAGTAAAGTTGAACAGGCACACACGTCCTACGTGACAATTTCGAATCCGATGTGGTGTTCTACGTATATTATGTTACGTATGACATTTGTGTCTACTTATTCAACTTTATACAAGTTTAAGTATCTACTTGTGCACACTCATAATTGAAGGACATACATATCAATTAAGACCAAGTTAAAAGGTATATTTTTGTGTTATGCCTAAATTAAACTACTAAAATCTTTATTTAGTATATAAAGTTTCTTATAACAAGATCCAAAGTAATGTATTACAAAGACATGTCTAATGTCTTATTAACATAAACTATTATAAGTAACGATATTACTATTAGGTGTTTGTTGTGAACTAAATAGATTTAAGTCTTATAAAAGTATTGCGGTATGAATAATAAGTAAGAAATAAATGTGACATGCACTAACTTTTTGCATGTATGTATATCAATTTTATTTAAAATGTTTAAGATCTTTTATTAAAAATTAACTTTAGATCATTAATTTTGCATATTAAGTCGCCCTTAATGGTGTTACATTTTATCTGTTGTTTGATTAGTTGAAGTTTGATTGCATCTGTACATGTCTATGTGCCTTTTATGTGAAGGTTACACAAAAAAAATCTCTTATTTGCAGAATTTTCTAAATATCTAAAGGTGTCGGAGAGGCTAATAAAGTTAATGGTGATAATATTTACACTCACTAATGATTCGGATATAATACGATTTTCTATATATGTATTTACACAATATTTTGTAACTGAATATGCGACATATATAGAGAAGACATCGTATAATAAGATTTTCCACATATGTATTTAAATAATATTTTGCAAATAAATATGCGACATACATGGAGAAAACATCATGAAGTTTAGGGTCATGTAGGTCGACACTTTTCACAATGCGAGGCCATGTAGGTCGGCACTTTTCACAATGCGAAAAGAAAGAGAATATGATAAAGGCTCATCAGTTTTATAATAATGTTTGTTAATATGTGATAATATCATGAATTATGTTTCTACCACACATGCAAACTTTTTGAAATTTACTATGATAGATGTTTGGGAGTAATATTTTATTCGGGAGTATTTATAAAAGATAAGTTAGAGTTATTCAATGTTAGTCTATAACTAGTCGGTGAATAAATCTTTCTTAGATAATAAATATTTGTAGCACACCACCCATTATTCAAATCGCTCTTCATTGTCTTTGTTTGCACGATTTCATCACTTAAAACAGGTTGACCCTAGAAATCGCTTTCTCAAGTATAGTATACTAGGGGACAATGTAAGGGGACTCACTATTTAAGTTACTCTTAATCTTCCTGTTTTTATCGATGCATTGAACTTTTATTAATGGTGAAAAAAACTTCTACCGTTCTTTTGTTAAAGAATTCGAAGGACAATACAATGCTAATTAGGAAATTTGACACACAATTTTAGTTAGAACTCTTAATCGAGCCTTGAGCATTGAACTTATCAATCTTTAATGCGTACAATCGAGTACTTGGGGCGTAAGCCTCATAGAACTAAGCCCCATACATGAGTCTATCCATTTTTAAAAAAAAAGCCTTTTAAAACATAAATTACCACAAATGAGTTTCTAGCTTTACTTTTACAAAAATAGAGTGATGTATTCACACTTTTCTTTTCTTCTTTTGCATCTTTTTTCATCAGCAACAAATGTAAATGCCACTTAAGAATTCGAGAGAGGTATGATATAACATATATGAAAGTCGGTTCCAAAGAAAACTAGACTGTTATAATGGATGACTGACTGACTGTTATAGAACGGTTTGACTGTACTTCAAAATTTCAATTAACCATTGTTTCTGAAAAGCAATTTGAGGTAGGGAAGAACCTTAGGGAGCACTGGCAAATCTGCTAGGTTTACACTCATTAGATCAAAAGCAATACAAGTTCTTTGCATACTCACTTCATCAAGTGCAGGTACTTTCGGGTATCTTTGGCTGAAGTGAGTTAATATTACGCGGTATGCACCAGCAGAATCTCCCACTTCTAGAGCTTCCTTGATTGTGCTGTGATTTCTTGCTATAGCCTCCTCTACAAGGCCATCCTCGAACGTAGCCTGCAGAGGATAATGTACTAACATGTCAATCGTAAAAAAAGATTTCCTTGTTCTACACGTTACAATTCATGCACTTTGCATAACCAAGGATAAGTTACAGGATTCAAAAGTTTTCTTCACTTTCTTAAACTCCGTGCTAAGTCAAAACCAGACAAATATTTTGACACGAGGGGAAGTTCATGCACTGACCTCATGTATAAGAATTGTTGCTCCAACAGACGCGTCTATAACTTCTGAGCATGGTCTCGTGTCACCAGAGTACACAACCTTCCAACCCAGTACTACTTCCCCGCGATTCATTTTGTCTGCTGATTCCAAGATAACACCAAACGCGTCATCACAATGTACAACAGGGAAGCTGATGAGTCTCACTAGCCCTGCTTCACCGAGAACTTTCCTTAAACGGTTTAGCAATGTTATGTCATCAAGTGGAGTGCTTGGCTTCAATTTTTTCGAACAGGGCTGCAGAGAGCTGTCTTCAGTCTCCATGTTATCCCACTTAGACCGCGTAGTGCTCCAACAGTCGAGGAACAACATGTCTAGATCTTCTAATTTTATATACTCCTTAAGAAACTCTCCAACCTTCTCTGGCCCAATAACCAGTATGGGTTCATGGTCTACTCCCTTCAATAAATCACGTCTTAAAGCAAGTATACGAGCCAAACCAGCGTGGTGATCAGCATGGATATGGGAAATCCAAATGCATTTAAGATTTCTAACTACACTGTCTGCACCACTAATGCCATATCTGTTATTCATAGAGTTGAAATAAGCCCCGGGGAGTGGAACACGACATAAAAAAATGACAAAAATGATTATGAACAACATAACATGAATCGAAAGAGTTCAATGTAATTACCTCCTCTTGAGTTGTGCCAAAGTTCCTTCTCCACAATCAAGGAGTAAACCTCCTTTAGAAAAAAGATCAACATAGATGGAACTGACATTTCGATATTTTGAAGGTATGGAAGAACCGGTGCCAAGAAAAACAATCTCTAGATCATCTCTCTGTACATTCTCGAGACACTTAGGGACAGAGAATTTCGAAGGTTCTTCAGTCACGACATCATTGCTATCCTGCCTGTCGGATAATTCTACCTCATCTTCTTTATGTTTGTGCCAAAATTTGCTTATGTTCTTCGCTGCATCAGCAATCTCAGGAATCTCTGAAAGTAACTCTTCAATGAACACTGAGGAGGTCATCGTATTTTGAACACATGATCTGTCCAATCCCAGTTTTCTAGGAGGACGTAAGGCGAACTGTTCAACAGGTTAGACAAGAAAAGTTCATTCCATGCAAATGAAAAATAAAAAATGAACGTTGTTGGAAGATGCTGATTCACTGTTAGGTATCATAGAGTCGTTGTAAGAAGCCTAAGGATATATGCTTGCTCCTTTTCAACTATAAAGATAGTTTCCATCTATGTTGCTCGGACTCATCAAAAATGTTGCTGCACCCATGTTGGATCCTCCAAAATGCACTAGTTTTGAAGTATCCGACATGCACCAGGGGACATTTTTAAAGAGTCTGAGCAACGTAATCAGGAAAATTGGAGTCAACAATACCTTTAAGAGATTTTCAGCAGATATGCCACAAACTGAACCCTGCAAAGACAAGTAGAGTATCACAAGTTTTCCGTGACTTTTAAAGATGTGTGATTATCGACTTCTAGAGCTCAAAACAAACCTCCACCGGTGCTTTGATATTTGGAGCTGCAACGTTGTCATCATCATTCTGAACAGGAGGAAAACTAGGATCTGGAAAAAGCTGAGGACACAAATAATGCAGTCTTGCAGCTATTCTAGCACTAGATGCTAGAATTGGAGTTGTTTCATGCTTCCTGCGACAGAACGACTATGAACCAGTGTTGGTTATCGAAAAATATAAAATAAGCATTAAGAGGAGTTACAGACCTTGTAGCTCTTGCCATAATATGTTGTGCGGAATCAAATTTCCTCATCCATTTCTCATAAACTGGACTGTTGACGACAGTAGCAGGGCTCAAATGAATGATGCAGTTCACAACGTTCGTGGAGTTGCTTTGGGAATCTGAATAATACGCATCAAGAGCTTGTGCAGAGAATAACTCTTGTGCATGAGGTTCTGTTGGACAGTCGACAATCAGTACAATCGGACCAGGAATAGGTGGACCTATAACATCATCTGGATGGACCTGAACGAGGCAAAAATGAAAATCGGCTGATTTCAAAGAATACTGCATCAACAGTGTCCATACTATAGTCCTAACGATCGAGTTTATTAGAACTGACCTCTATATCCAGAAGATCTGACTTCACACTGATCCCTTTCTGCAACTGTCCAAGCTTTCTCTTATCTTTGAGTCCACAAGCTTTAGCCTTTACGATGTCAACTTTCCCCCTGATGTCATGTAATTTACAAATATATACAATGGAGGTATCATTCGGACTAATTAATTGAGTCGGTGATAGGAGAAACGCTGATATACTAACTGCCTTGAACTTGCCATCATCTCGCAGCTCCTCCACATATAAAGGGGGAGCTAATGCAGATCCACTTTGTGGAATGATATTTGTCTTCGTCATGACAGCATGAGGTACATAAGTCTTCATTGCATTAACCAATAAATCTAGATTTGGAGGACCCCATATACGGACCTTAAAAGACAAATCGAGATGTTTTTTTAGCAAGTAGTAACTCCACTGTCTCTATTCATTTTAATGAGAAATAGGGGAGTTACTCACATGATCATCACTCTCAGAACTTCCGTTTTTCATGCCAGCCAAAGTCAATAACAAGCCTGAGACAAAGTGAATTAGGGATCGTAATAAGTTATACCACATAGAACATCAATTTACTTCTCTAACAAAGTGATGCAAACCTGGAAGTCCACCTGTTGTCTCGGAGCAGACACGAGTAAGACATATATGGTCTACCTGTATATCTATTGTTTAGCAGTGATCCATAGCTTTTGTACTAGTTTGAAATTGAGAAATACATATATACCTGAGATAATTTTATCTTATACTCCGTGCAAAAGCGTTGTAATCCCTGCATCATGAGTCATGACCAATGCTTTAAGGATTAAAGCCTTACAAGTGTTGTTAGAACTAAGTAACTAAACTAGACAACTCCTGCAAGCAGATAAATAGATATTAGTATCACTCAAGAGTTACCTCTCCAGCATTAAACATGAATCTTTCGTGGTCGAAGCAGAGCAGAACAGACGGGGATGTTTCTTGTGTATCCATTCCTGTCCCCAAAATCTGTAATAAGCAGAAACATAGCCATTACTAAGCTCAGGTAACTACGCGATCACACCAAATTGATTGTTACATATAATGGGACAATAGATTTTAAGTAACGATCAAAACAAACATGATATTTAAATTATCATACAATACATTACAACAGGTAACAACCATCCTATTTAAGCATCACTAAGATGAAAAATTATACTCTACTATGTAAATAGGGTAATTAAGAATAACTTTTGCATATATATAAGTTGTTGGAATTCCTTATGACTAACATTCAAATTATTAGCTACTATTCCTTTTTTTTTCTTTTTCTTTTTTTGAGGCACCTTGAAATCTCAGCAAACAAGTAAGCATGCTGAAGAGGAAAAAGAAAATTAACAAAGCACTGCACAAATATTTTTTTTTTTTTAAAAAAAAGGAACCTGAACATAGGCTTGCGTATTCTGATCTTTGTTCCTCTCCATCAATTTACTTTTTTGAACTTGTAACCTCAACGTGAATTTTGAACCCCGAACGCTAAAAACAAAACTCTAATTTCATAATCTATATGTATATATTAAGAAAAAAACACTTTATATATATATATTGTGGCGAAACGGATTATCCTCTAGATCCGCCCCGGGTTCTGCGCGTATGGGTCTCAGTTACACAAAAAAGAAACCTATTCGAGGCGTCCAACTAATACTACACAAAATAAATATTTATTTGGGCCAATTATACTAAAATGGCAAATTCATGACAATTTTTATGTTAAACTATTATTAGCACATCTGAATTTGAATACATATTTGATTAAGAGATTAAAATGTTGTTTTTAAATTTGAATAATAAGAATGTTTGTTTTTCAATATTTGAATGTATCATATTTATTTATTTGTAAATATATCATTTAAATAAAAAACAATTAATTAAATATTAAAAATAAAATATTTAAGCTCGTTAGTGACGGTGGCAATGGTTCGTAGGGGTGTGGTAATGATTGGTGTTAGTGACTAGTAATGGTGATAGTTGTGACTTGTAATGATGGAGGTGGTAGGTGTTGTAGTGACTGACATGATGGTGGCAGTTGATAGTGATTGTTATTGATTGTGATAGTAAAGTTGGTTAATGTTAGTAATGGGTGGTGGTCATGGCTGAAAAATGTGTGGTGATTGACGATATGTCGGTAAATGGTAAAGCATCACTGTTTTACATTAGAGCTTCAGAGTACACAACACTAGCAGCCTACAAGGCAAAAACTACAAAGCTCATCAGGTTTTTTTAAGTACACAACACTAGTAGTCTGAACAAAATGGCAAATCATATCATACTTCCCCAGGCCAGTATGAGCTCAACAATCTTCTTGCTATCTCTCCGACATCACGGTCATCCCTCTGACTCTTGATCCTAGCAAGCCCTCCGTTCTCGGTGATCATCTGTGTGTAGATGTTCACACCATCTACCTTATGAGCTTCTCCAACCCTCAGAATACCGCGGAGACCCTGGAAACAAGAGGCTCTTCTAGTGTAACCTCCACACAAAAGGCCTTGACATAGTGCTACAATTGAACCATGATCTACCAAGTATCTGAGCAAATACCAAATAAACATATTTGAGACCTTCCAAATCAGATAAGTGAAACACACAAACCAAATCGTAGAATTTCACTAAAAGTCATGATCACAAGTCACAACATTAAAGAATCTAGATTGTACCTAATCTGCTCGTGGGATCCTCTCGTGACAGCACTTGAGATGGCGTATACAGCCTCATATATATTTGGTATCACAAACCTCTTGGTTAATCGAAATTTGAATAATCGAAGGGAAGATACCTGCATCAACCATTCTCTGCTTCATAGAATAAGGCTTTAGTTAATAATATTCATATAGAATGTCTCATCTACAAAAAGATAGCACATGTCTGTGAATGAACCTGGATTTGACTGCTCCTGTAATTCACTATATTTGCGATGGCACGACAAACACTCCTCAGATGTAAAGGAGGGAGGTTGACATGATTCATTAGGATTTCTAAAACATGTTGAAGAACTTGGTTGTCATGTAGAACCTAGAAAAATTAAGTAGACTTTCATTCACAAAAATGACATAATTAATACCTACTAAATAAGTAAAAATCGACAATACAAGATTACCTGAATTTGATTCTCAGTTCCATAGTTCTCCACAACCTTCAGCACACTTGCAACTACCTCACTGTTATTAGATTCTCTATTATACTAGCTAAACATTTTATCAGAACTAGCTAAAACAACTTACGCCAAAAGCATCACCACGCTTGGGCACATATTGTCATCAATCAATGCATTTATAGGATCAAATCCACCGCGTGCCAGACATGCAATAATCAAGCACGCATGCTTAATAACAGGACGTGCTCTTTCTCCTATATGAGGCTCCAGTTGATTTATGAGAAACCGGAGGATTGGTAATGATGGTCTCAACTGAAATAACAACAATGTAGCGCGTATCAGCATTAAAGAAATAAGTGATGTGAATGTGATATGTAGATCTCAAAGAACAGAAGACAAGCTCAACCTTATCAAATGGTGGGGGTGGACTACCAAAACACAAGTATCCTATTGTCCTGGCAGCACTGATTGCTGGTGAAGCGTCAAATGCAACGATGGAATCATCTGCTAGGGAACGAAGAACTCGAAATAATGAGATGAGATCTTCACCACTGTCAATAACAAGGTCTCTTAACCTTATTGAACGACGGGCAAAATTACCCAAAATCTCTACTGCCTTATATTGTCCACCTAGGAGGTATAAATCGGACACCACAGGCTCGACAATTACAACTCTGAGATGATGCAAAACTTGGTTGTCAAGAAGAACCTAAAACACATAACATAAGATGAAAACTTAGTAAAACAATAAATGATGGAAAAAGAGACAACAAATTCTTTGGACTACCTGTATTTGATCTTCAGTTCCTCTAGTAACAAAGTTCTCCGCAAATGTCAACACATTTTCAACTATGGTGTGTCTAGTATTCCTATAATCACCTCATTTTATCAGATCGAGTAGGCAAAAACATAACAGAACAGTACACGACAAGCATGTGATCGAGAAGAACTAACCTGAAAAGCAACATCAACCTTCTACACAGATTTTGCTCAACAAATCACCCCTGACATCTACTTTAGTTGACAATAAAGCCAAAGTCTTCACAGCCTTTAGTAAATAAAATCAAAAAATAAGTTAGGAGATCTTAAAACATCGATCATTGTAGTTCCTTCATATAGAACATGTACTGCAGATATACTCATCCGGTGGCAAAGAAGCGGAGAAATAGTCAATCACACACATGAAAACACCTCCTGATAGGACTATTGAAGGAGAATCTAACTTTTGGTGGGATAATTGGACATAGAAGGGTGTTTCCATGTAAATCTTACAAACAGAATACGGCTGGAAACGCGGAACATTACAAGCTAAAAAGAAGTTCCACCTTCTGATGGTTAATCATATCAGATATATAAACTCTGTGGACTCTCAAAACAACTCAGTATCTGGCATTTCCAACCTGTAAATGGGATCTTCCTTAGCCAAAAAATTGTTAACTTATCGAGATTTTTACACCTACAATACGCTACCACTAGATCCTAGGATCATCAATATCTTCCCAGGGATGCCAAATTTGGATTGTACCTCAACAGTTAATAAGTCATCCAACCACTCCTCATCATCAAGGTCTATAGCTTCCTCATCATTAAGCATTTGAAGAAAAATAGTAACGACACCACGTCTAAGCAATTCCTGATTTTGTACCATCGTTCCACGTCTAACCAATTCACGTAATGTCTCAGCAGCTTGACTCTAAGAAAAATAAGAGCAAAATCAGTAACAGAACAAATTACTTTCTATATATCAAACTACTATAAGTTACTATACTCACACGAAGACTACGCCAATTTCTTGATTGACAACATTCAATTAGATTGTCTACAATCCCATTATTGAAAAAACTATCCATGTCAAGATAGTAATGATCATCATCCTCTGCATAATGTGCCAAAAAAAAATTAAATGTCACATCGACTATGATAAACCGAGATAAAACATTTCTTCTAGTTTGAGATGTATCTTACTGTTAACTATTAAAAGCATGATCCTGTAGGCAGCTGACTCCAACAAAAATGGCGCCATATTTGGTAACTGCTCAATCAAAGCTAAACACACAGTAAAATCTCTCACCATCTCTGGTAACTTCTCAAACTGTCATAAAAAAAAAAATCAAGAAAGGGAACAAGAATGTTAGTTGAATCATGAAGAAAAAAGAAGATGAAATGTACTAATATTCGCGTATATCCATATTTGATGATCTGTTCAGCTTCATAATGCTCCTTGTTGAAAAATTGATCAGTTCTATTTGCTAACATTATTTGGTAGCGTTTATCTTTTTGATTTTTTTTCCAATTTTCTGTATAATCTGATAGAGGGATATGGAGTTTCTTCATGAATGTGGAGAATGTAATTAATGGAGTCTTGCAGAAAAAGAAAACGTGAATATGAAGAACAGAGAGCCAAAAATTAGTTTCAGGTAGTGCTAGCTATTGTACGTACAAGAATTTGTTAGACTGAAGTACTGAAAACACCCTGAAATTGGTGTAAATTATTAATTGTGTCCTCGAACTATTCACAGCCTTAATAATATCCCTCTACTTGACTAACTAAGTTTATGTACACTCCCGATATCTGTCATATGACATAGGAAGTGGTTTCAAACTTTTGTAGGAGCATGGAGCTCCTAATAAAAAGTCGAGAGAAGTGTTGAAAACACACTTAAATTTAACGAGAATTCAGGAGTGTATTTCACCCATGTGGTAAGATCAAGGGTTATATCTAAGTTCAGTTAGTCAAGTAGAGGGGTAATTTAAGACTGTCAGTAATTCGGATATAAAACTAATAATTCACGTTAAGTTTACAACTATTTTCAATATTTCCTCTCTTTAATTAATGTATATAAAGGTCATGCAGCAATGTAGGTGCACTCACTCTCTTTGAGCTCTAGCAAGCATTTATTTTATCTTATCACTATTCATGTTATGTTGTTGCATAAGTTACTTACATATAATACATAAATAACTGCATGTTATACAATATGTTCTTAATAACAATATCTTACTATAAAAAAAAACTGACGCGTCAAAGATAGGTTTGTTAATTCACCAATTGATGCTTATTTTTGTGCTTTCAGATATAAAACTAAAAACAAATTTTTCAAGTACTACAAAATCAATAATTGAGATTTGTGTAAATGGTGAACACAATAACATGGTAAATAAAAAGACATTTACATTTTGAATTGCTCTTGAGTCTTGTTCTAGAGGAATTAAAAAGATAGAAAAGAAAAAAAAATGTGTGACTACAATGTTTTTCAATAAACATATATAAAACTAGAAATTCATTGTTATAATAAGTTCTCTTCATTCTCAAAATATGATGATAGCTTGTCTCTTAACATGTCAACCTCAACTACCATACTTCCTTCAACCTGTTGACCAAAATAATAAAAAAAACATATAAGGAAAAACACTATATATAAATAAAACAAAAATAACATATCTAGTGTAATATCACAAGTGGAGTCTGGAAATATTAGAGTGTGCGCAGACCTTACCCTATCTCATAAAGCTGGAGAGGTTGTTTGTGATATATCTCTCTAAATTAAGCATACCTCGAATCCTCCAAAAATGTCGTCCCAACTCACTTTTTAAGAATACGACATACATCCGACAACATTTTTGCAGGATCCGAGCAACAAGGTGGGGATTAAGGCAATAGAAATAAAATTAAAAGGATATTTAATAATACCTGAAAATGCAAGGTGTAGAATACTCTTTCTTCAAAAGTCTCAAAAGAAGATGCATTTAGTAGAACAAGTCCTTCATCTTCTAATTGTGAAATAGCCTCACTAATTGAACCTTTATTGATCTTCAAAGTTGATATTTGAACCACTATTTCTTTATCACCTAATTCACTTGTTGAAATAACAAATGAAGAATTCTCAATTCCTCCTTTTATTCTTTTTTGTTTGGTAAAATCACCTAAATTTTGTCTATTGGAAATAGTTGTTGATGTAAATTCTTCTTTCTTTTGAA
>JAJOOS010018976.1:0-27989 GCA_029582725.1 Solanum chiquidenum | reverse complement strand
GGTGTGACCGCAATACAAGTTGAGATAAATGGTTGGGTACATGCTTTCGATAGGAAATTTGCAAGATAATAGTGACTAGGCTAAGCTTTAGATGGAAATAAGTTCCCTCTCGGGCAACTTACCCCGTTTCAAATGCGTTTCTCTCAAACACCCATTTGATGCATGAAGACTAGCCTACGCCTTACCCCACTCACTCTCTCGAGATGAGTGTTAGGATATGGGACTAGGGCTCACCTTCTCAGGCTGAACCTCATGTCGACCCACTCCTTAGGCCATTAATCTAGTAGTCTTGGTTTCGTGACCTCCCTCTCGGGCAAGCCGAAAACACATGGTTGACTTTGTATTTACAACTACAAACCCATTAAATTAAACCACAACCACTAGGTGAAATCACCATTAAAATACATCTAACCTATCAGCAAGTAAGACCCAACAATAATATCAACACATATTTGCTAAATCACACCCTAAGAATGGGGTTTTTAGCCATACATCAAGAAATAACAAAATACACCTAAAATGATAGTGAAATCAAATGGGTATAAGAAATTAAACCTTGATTTAAGCAAAGGAATAAGAATAGAGAAGACCCACTTCCAACTTGGGGAAGATGAACTCCTTTCTTCAAGTCTCCCAAAAACCCTCTCCAAACTTGAGAGTCAAAAAATACTAAAATTTATATTGTCTGATGATACTACAAAAACTGATACTAAGCTATAACTCTCAATGAGTATTTATAGTTTTCAAAAATTTGTGCTGTGGCGGATCATTTGGCGACATTAGTCAGAATCGCCGATCAACTCGGCGATTCACCCTTTGGTATAGTTCATCGCCATCTTGCACCATCCTTCGGCATCGTCATGCTCTGGATCATTGGGCGACATAGTACTGCTTCGCGAAACTCCTCGATGATGCGCCGACTACTACCTTTTTCCGCCGACTTGATCCTTTCCTTCAAGCTCAGCACACTGGAACGAAAGGCGAAGTGAAACCCTTCGGCGATTCGCCAAGTTGACTCAGCGATCCTCAGGCCTTCATTTTCTCATTCTTTTCAGCCTTTTCGTTCCTTTTTGCGAAGTAGTGTCCATGTTTTCCTTAAGTCTTCAAATACCTGAAACTTAAGGGTTTTCATCAGATATTGAGATAAAATAAGCATTTGAGGACATAAATTCTAATAAAATATAGCCTTAAATGAGTCCAATTTGTGGACTCATCACTCAGTACCTTTCAAGTACTGACGCATACTCTGCGCTACTTCTTCTCGTGATATAATTTCAGGTCCTCAGCAGTCAGATCACGCATAGATCGGTTCCCGATCTTCAATTCAACAACATCAGTGGTGAGTCCTCATTCTTTGAGGACTAGTGACATG
The DNA here is from genome assembly GCA_029582725.1 of Solanum chiquidenum. Taxonomy (NCBI): domain Eukaryota; kingdom Viridiplantae; phylum Streptophyta; class Magnoliopsida; order Solanales; family Solanaceae; genus Solanum; species Solanum chiquidenum. The sequence goes on along the minus strand of JAJOOS010018976.1, from coordinate 26,617 downwards.
ATTATCCTTCTTGCTTTCAATTTTGCTAGATCTAGCTGGGGCATGTCCCAACATTTCTAGTCAGTAGAGGTTTTATTTCAGACATAGTTAGTTTCAGTTTTAGTCTTAGAGTTGACTTTTCATTTGTATTCAAACTCTCAGTTTTTCATATATTCAGACTTAGTATATGGGTATTCCCCATCATTTCAGATTATTTATATGATTTAGCTTCCACATAGTAATAATTGATTTAGTTGATATTAGTATGCCTATGATATGCCAGCAGGGTTAGCTTGGGGTCACTCATGATCCTAGGTCCTGTGTCCGCGTCTAGGGGGTAGCCTCGGGGCGTGACACACAACCCCCATAAACCATGTAGCCAACGTGGATAGAAAGGGTCATACTTTTTAGATGATTCCTTAATTTTTTTTAGCATAGACTAGTGGATCCACTTAGTTGAGGTGTTCGATATTCCGACAAGTTATAGGACAGTTCTGGCAGCGTGGGCTAGACACTGTATCATCACATAGCTCATAGTGATGGTTGTCGGTTAGAGAAACTCCCACAAAATTATATTACTTTATTATATACAAATTGAGTTGTTATTGTATTCTTCAATACATTGAGTTTCTATCTATTGTTTTAAAAGCTTTCCATATATTGCATCTTTTACTATTGCTTTATCTTGAGTTGAGTATCTTTGAGTTGAATAGCATATCCTTGAGTTGAATATCTAATCTTTGAGTAATTTTGAGTATCGTTGAGTATTCCTTGAGTTAAGTAAGTTTGAGAATATGCAAGTATGTTTCTTTTCTACTAGTTCAAGCTTATGTTTATGCTTTAGAATTCCCCTTACATACTCGTACATTCCACGTACTGAACAATTTTGCCTGCATCGTTACATGATGCAAATACAAGTATTCAGGATCATCAACAGGCGCTTCGTTGATACCTCATGTTTTTTTTCTCTTTCAAGAGATTTTGTCTCGGAATCGTGCCTTAAGGAGGGATGCTGCCAATCCTATCGAGGACTTTATGGATTTCTTTTCCAGGAAGCAAGAGGTACTGGACAAAAACCCTAAATGGGGCCCGATAGAGAAAGGCATAAAGGAAATCTAGTTCGTTGAGCAAGTAAAACTTGATCTTGCAGCACCGTCGTTCCGAATAAGTCAGATTGTTGATTGAGAAAGCACCACCCAAAGGGAGTTCGAATTAGCTATGGTGAGCCTCCTTTCTTTCGGAGGATTCCATTTACTTTTAGTTTTGTCAGGATGTCGTGGGTCTTGTCTCGACTTTCATCTTTGTCATTTAGAGGCTTCATCGATAGACAATAGAGTTTCAGAAGTCTGTTTCATTTATCTTATTAAATGTTTTAAAGACTTGAGTTGCCTATTGTTGGCTAGTTGAATATTCTATTTTTATTCAAAGTTAATCTTTTGAGTTAAAGAATTTGTAATTAAGTTTATTGAATTTATTTCAGTTTTTAAGCTTTTGTATGCTTGAGTTAGTCTTCCGCTTGTAGTCAGCCAGGATGAGGGTTCACTTGGGGACCAATAATGGTTCTCGAGTGCCGGCCACGTCCAGGGTGTAGGCTCGGGTCGTGACATTTTTTATGTAGTGTACTTAAAATTCAGAGGATAAAAGTATGTCAAACGGATGAAAAAATTGGCTATTTGCCCAAGTAATTGTCTCTATTGTCTAAGTGACAAGTGGAGATGAGACAATTACAAAATAATTATTGTCAAAAGTGGCGATAATAGAGAGTTTTCGTTTGTTAGTTTATGTTTAATCATGTACTATTTAAATGAGTAAGTCTATTTCTAATGCTAGATATGACTTCTGAAGAATAAAATGATGAGTGAATTTATGAACTCAAAGTTAGACACGAATTGTCTGAACTATCATTTATACAATATTTAGTTAATAAATGTCATACGATACATGGAAAAAAGGTCAGTACTGTGATACATGTTTCATACCATGTATGCATATAGTGACCCATAAGGGAGATACACGTTTAGTCTCTACTTGCTACCTTGTGAAGCCCTAAATGTATAAGTAATTTTCACATTATACCTTCGTAACTTTAATCAGTTTCCTGAGATTCAGTTTAGTGTTTTCTATCTTAGTTTTTTTCCAAGAGATCATGCAATCGATTTGGTGAGACATTTCTAGATAAGTATATCACGTTAAGGTTAAGAGATTCATAAGATGAGGAAGATCGTTGGATATTATCACATCAATTGTGTTTATTGACATCCTTTATGTTTTTCTATAAGACAAGTACATAATGATGACTCCAAATTATGAAAAAGATATTATGAGAAACATGAATGTGATAAATGATCTAGGGTATTGCATACTATAAGCTACTCTATATTTCATTGATCGAGATATTGTATATTCCTAACAAATGTAAAGCAAGGAAGTTCTCGAAGTATGCACTGGTCACACAATCTAGTTGTAATGTATGAAATTTACATAATAGGAATGAAAGTTGATCCAGCGGGGGATGAAGGAGATTGGACCGGGTCATCCATGTGGGTCAATCCAGATCCATGTAAAGAGAAGTTAGCTATATATATATAAGGGAAGAGACGCAACTATTTGAATAGTTATGTCCTTTTAGAATTATAAAAGGGTTCCCATAAGAGAAACCAATATATCTTTTCATTCTCTGCAAGTTCAAAAGAACAGACAACTTCTCTGCCTCTGTCTCCAATTCCGATAAAGTTTGTATGAAGATTCTTTGAAGATTTCTTCACCGAAAAGTGAATAACTGTAATAGGTGCACGATTATAGATTGTGATTTTATATGATGTAGTTCATCTCTGACAAGTGAAACGAATTCAATGATTCTGCAAACTAAGTGTTTGATTAGATTCTTTACTCGTAATCATCAATAGTTCAGTTAATTAGTTTGGGGTAGTCATGTTATTAGTTGAGTTACTTGTAGCCAATTTTTATGATTGTTTACTAAAACCATCATAGATTATTAATATGTGCATTTCATTATTGCAAAAATATTTCTCCGTGGCACACCTAGAATATAGGGCCCAGACTCTAGAAGATTTTGGAATGTTCGATTTATATGGCCTCAGTGATGAGAGTATTTTGTGTGCCATTTTTTATAATGCATGATATGTGTGTTTAAAACTAGCTTTCATTTCCCCAACTTCATTTTGCAATGATCCAAGAATTTCTTATCTCTCCTTTTGTAGATCTCATAATTGTCTCCATCCTTGAGCTCAATTTACTCCATTAATAGTGGATTGAGTTTGATCTCCTATTTCTCAGAATCAAGGATTCGACACATATACAACAACAATATCAAACCCCAATGTGATTATTTTTGCTTCCATGGAACCATATCTATATGCATCAGGATCCCGATTCACTGCACCCAACAAAAAAGGAAATTACATCAATTTCTTAACATTTGATAAATATTAAAAAGAATAGAGGAATGAGGATTAGTTTCTTACTCATTGATGACAATATCAATGACCATGCCAAATAACCGATTAGTAGTATGCTTGAAATTGCCGGAAGAACTCCCTCCTCATATCCCTCACATTTTCTTCTCTACTCATGACTCAATGATCATCTCAACTCAAAGAAATAAAGGTAGAAAATTATCAAAACCACAAGTATCCTAAGTAAACTTTGATACTTTATAGCCTTTTGGGAGTGAACTAAAGACTTTATAGTAGACTTCTTGGCCTCTGATTTTTTAAGCGCTTTTCTTTCAAATCGCTTTCTCTTTTGTGCCTCTCTTTCAGCCTTTCTTTGAGCGGCTTTCGCCTCTTCCTTTGATGCAATTCTTAATGCTTTCTCCTTCGCAACACGATCCAATGCCTCTTCCTTTTCTCGTCTCGCTTCTTCTAGTTTCTTCACATCTTCCTTCCTCAAATTTTCAAGTTCCTTCAACTAAATACCATAACGAAAGTTAAAATACATACTAAAATAGTCTTCGAGTACTCGAAGACTATTTTTTCATAAACGGATGTACAAAATGATGTCGGAGGACTAGCAATATACTTAGACAAGAAGTGGCAATAATATTAGGTAAAAACATATATTATATGGGATTTACAACTAAAAATGTGTATACTAAACGTACAAATGACATTACTAATAAGAAAAAAGAGATTTGATTCATGGGCAAAGTCAAAAGTGTTATTTTGCCATTTGCATGACTTTGATAAGTACTTTAATCACTCTTTTACATTGTGATATTGTTCCCTAGCTAAAAGCTATAGTAATGGACAAGTATGATGCTTACGTGGTTTAAAATTATTGGTGAACATATCACAAAAATGATAAACAAATATTCAGGCTAAGGCGCAAATATTTAGCCCTTTTTAAGCAGTGTCGGAGCTAGGGGTACATCCGAACCCCCTTGGCGAAAAATTATATAATATATACATGGTTAAAATAACTTTTTAGATAAATATAGTAGATGTCGAACCCCCTTCGGCTATTTCATGTGTCTATTTTTTTAGATTTTGAACCCCTTATTGAAAATCCTGGCTCCGCCACTGTTTTTAAGGAGATTGGAGCCCATATAAGCGAATCCAGTAGTATAACTCTTAACTTGTCCCCTCCAAGATACAACAGTCTAATAACGTTGTATAACCCAAACAACTTCGGATTAATTAAAGAATCCAAAACTTCACCAAAAGAACACATTTCTTCATGATTAAAAAAGAGTAAATCAATTCATTACCTTTTGCTTCTCTCGTAGTGCTTCTTTGCAGGCTGCATGGTACATTTCCATAGTTTGAATTGTTTGTAACTCTAGTCTTCTCAGCTTTTCTTCCATTTCTTTCTGAAAAAACTCTAACATGTCAAATATTAAGATTCCACAAGCAAAACAAATAAATTTAATTGATATATATACATACACATACACAGTAATTTTAAGACAAAAGCTTCTTTATGATGTTATTGAATGTGTCCTTCAAAAAAAAGTTTTTCAATATTATTCAATTGATCTATTGAAAATAGTTTCCTTAAGAAATAAATTATGCTTTGATTAAAAACTCATTTTTATTTAGAGGGGTAAGTCATTTTTTCAGGTGTATGACTCTTCATTCTACACAATTTCACTAGCTTCCACTATGTACAGTTATTACAATAGTACGTATGGACCAACTTGCACGGATCACAACTAGTCCACCAAATAGTTTGCTAAACCCTACAACCACGGGTATCGGTTAACTCTCCACCTCGATTGGATTGTGCCATATTGGATCAAGTTATATATTAGAATCAATGATATGATACACCAAATCATTTAGCACATCAAAATGTTTTTAATTGACTAAACCAATGATGCTTAGCTAGTCTTTTCAGATGAACAATCATACTGGGGCTGGACATTAATTGCCCGACTCTCACGGGATAAGTAGAGACGAATATTGGATAGGCGAAACAGTTGTGATACAGATTAAGACGGATATTGTGGAAATATTACATCTTTTAAAAACTGGGAGGAAAGCAGTTTGATTTATAGGCTTTATTCTGGAGGCCTTATTTCCCTTATTCTTCCTAGAAGGTGGTTGTGAGATTAGGTGTGTATTTGTTATTTGTGCTTGTTGTTTTGGTGGTGTTGTTCATGGGATTATAGTTGACGGAGTTTCTAAATAACATTTTATCTTTTATCGTTTTCGTTTGAAATCTAACAAGCAGAGTTGGTTAAAATACTTGACAGAGACCAAAAGTGCTAACTTCTGGCAAAATGCAGAGGTGAAAGAAGTTTGAAGCTTACAATTTTATCGGAGGACAATGAATTTTCTTCACATTTCTGTTCAGATAGTAGAAAGTCATTTGTGGAATGTATATGATCAACCAACTTTGTAGGACCAAAACCAGACAACCTCGTAGGCTCTCCAACGTTTTTGCTGTCGATGAAATTCATAGATACTGAGGGACGATGGGAATGAACTTCACTTCCTAAATTATCATAACAATCCAGGAACAAAGTACTATCTGTGCTCATTCTATCAGAACCTGAAAATGAATTATCAGCTTTTGCCACATAAAGCTCATCTGATGTCTTGTTGGTTGATGTACTCACCCTCGGAAACGGAGACCTGTTTCCACGAAATCATGTCATGTATCAAATTTGTGGGATTACACTGGTTGCATGGTTGTTGTTGTACTAAGCTCAAATGTATAATATAATCTACACTTACATTAAATTAGTTGCATCAAATAAGTTGGAATTGCGTTGTGGTTGGATTCGTATGCTAGGATTCGAGGATCTCCGTTTCAACGGATGAGAAGCCATTCTTGTAGAACTGATTTTCCCTTTGGAAACTATGTAAATATTGCAAAAACTTGGTGCCTTCTTCATTACAGTATTTGCAACATCACTTTTAGTGAAAAGTCTGTCATTATAAAATGAAATGTTAGTATCTCTAACATACTTTTGCATAAATATTACAACAACATACCTAGTGTAGTCCCACAAAGCGGGATCTGAAAAGGGTAGACCTGACTACTATCTCACAGGTAGAACGGTTGTTTCCAATAAACTTTGCATAGATATTCAAAATAAAAAAATAAAAAGTACCTTGAAATCCCATTCTTTGATGGACAACCAAGTATCAAATTTTGAACTCTATATAGTGAAACATAGTCAATAAGAGACTTTGCAATGTCTTGACCTTCAAGTATGATTAGGTCATAAGCTATCTGAAAATTTGTGTAAAAGAATAATGTCATAATATTATTTTCATTTTATTCTAAAAAAATTATTTTTGCGAAATAAATTGGTTTTCTCACTTCTTTGAAAGAACAAAAGACGCGAAAAGGAAGGAACAAATCTGTACATTGGCTATTTGAATCTTGTCCAATTGATGAATCATTGCCTCCTACTGCATAAGAAAACACAAATCCGAAAAACAAGAACATGTACATTATGATATGAAATAAAATTGATTACAAAATCGATAAATCGAAATACATTTTTTTTTATGTATACCATTGTTACATGATGTTGGAGATTGTGGTGCTGATGTAGTTTGAGGAACATGAAGTAATGTAACCTTTTGGCCTTTTGTAAGTACATTTTCAGTAGCCCATCTAAGTGCATATTGGCTTCCTTTATTTTTATCAATGGCCACAGCTACCAATCTTTCTTCATGCAATCCATGTAGGCTCACCATATTCAAAAAAACAAGAAGATTATATATATATTTGAGTAGAAACGATCAAAATGAATTTTAGATTGATCAAAATTGTCTAGAATTAAAGAGGGGAATAATGTTCCCAACATGAATTTGGAAGAAGAAAAAAATTGACCCTAGTTGTTGTCTTTTGTTTGTCTTTCTATTTTTGGTCAAAATCAATAATGAAAACATATTGGCCATCAAGAATTCTCTAAACCTTTGCCTGATTAGAAGGATGACCATTCTTGAATGATTTGAAATGTTGAGTTTTTAGCCAACATTATTTCTTATTTTCTTGGGTCGACTTATTTTTGTCCTTAAATATACTCCCTCCGTTCTATTTTATATGATGTAGTTTGACTCGGCATGAAGTTTAAGAAAGAAAGGAAAACTTTTAGAACTTGTGGCTCAAAAGAATGATAGAAATTTGTGTGGCTGTAAATCATTTCATTAAGGGTAAAATAGACATTTTATAGTTAAATTGTTACTTAATATAGAAATGTGTCATTCTTTTTGGGACTGACTAAAAAGGGAAGTAAGTCATATAAACTGGGACAAAGGGCATAATTTTTAGGGGTCGTTTGGTGTGAAGGATAACTTAAAATAGTCCTGGATTAAATTATAGTGCCACTTAATTTGTTGTTTGGTTGGCAAGTCCGGGATAACTTATCTCGAGATTAATAATTAGTATTGGGATAAGTTATCCCTTCCCATGGGTGGTATAGTAATCCCGGGATAAAATGACTAAATGACAAAAATGTCCCTTTAAACACTTTTTATACATTACTTTTCACATCCATGAAGGGTATTTTTGTAAACTTATATGTTGTTCTTAAGATTTATTATTTTGAATACAACAAACCAAACACTCAATAAAAAATAATATTAGCATTACTTATCCCATCATAACTAATCCCATCATAACTTATCCCATCATAACTAATCCCATCATAACTTATCCCATCATAACTAATCCCATCATAACTTGAATTCAAATCAAACGACTCCTTAGTCTCTTAGGCTAAGTGCTCATATTTGATCTTACATAAATTGACTAAAATCTATCGTGAGTATCACATGTCACTCATGTGTCATTCTTAAGAAACAAAAAAAAACAATCATAAAACTAAACTTTTTTTTTCCGGTTTCCCACGTGGTGTTCAGTATCCGTATTGGTGCTCAGACTAAAATTCAAATCTCGATTTGAATCTGAGAACTCTGATTATGGGTGAAACAATTTCACTACTACACCACTAGTGTTATTCATCAAAACTACACTCATTCTTACTTTCTCTCAAGTTCTACAACGGGCTAGAATCCTAGGGGAAAAGCTTCTATGCTAAAAAAGAGAAGAGTAATCAATCGAAACTATTATCTCATTGAATGAATTGAAAAACGACTATGATATGTTCGTTTTGATTGAAGAGAAAATTCATGCAAGGTTATAATATAGGTGTATATTATATTGTTCAGTGAGACTTTTGCTGTTTACCTAGCAACACTATTTTTTTTTTGTATCGAAGTTCTGGCACAATTGTATCACATATACAATTCATGTTGTTGCCATTAAATACACAATTCCTTAACTGGTGCAATTAATTAATGCAATAATGTGACCAATTACGTTAATTTACTAAATTTACGTTATTGATTTGTTGTAGAATTGTAAAGAGATACTAGTAACAATCTACCCCAAAATAAATTCAAAAATAAAATCGTACAATTTTATTTACTCCATTGGTTTCGTTATCTTTTTGTTTATTGAGGTTGTGGATTGAAGTATCAAAGTTAGTTTATTGTTGAGGTGTATCAACTATGTCAATCATTCAAGTTTTGATGTGACATTCCGAAATTTGGAACGCAAAGAATAGTTGCTTAGATTATGTAATTGATAGCATCATGATACATTTCTAATATATGATGTATCATGATACATTTATGATACATTACATCATGATACATCTTCGATAGATGGTGTAGCATGATACTTTTATGATACATTACATAATGATGCATATTCAATACATAAATGTACCATGATATCTTTCTGATACATTACATAATGATACATTTCTAATACATGATATATCATGATACCTTTTAGATACATTACATACTGATACTTTTTTATACACGGTATATCATGATACCTTTTTGATACACGATGTATCATGATACCTTTTTGATACATGAATACTTTTTTTATACACGATGTACCATGATATCTTTTTGATACACGATGTATCATGATATAGTGGATACGTTAAAGAATCACACACCTCTTTGATATTTTATGTTTGGTCGACTTTTCTTTAGCAACGGTCTTGCAATTGGAAGAAGAAATATGTAGATACACTTATCGTTAAATAAAATATTTACCTGATATGAATAATAATATAAAAAAAAACACAAATTTAGGGAAATCTTATTTGAACTTGAAGCAGAGGCGTATCCACAATTTTGAGATGATGGGTGCACTATTATAAAAAGGTTGATCTATGATATAAATTTGATCGGTTCGACATTTAGGTTCTTACTACTGAAAATCGTTAAAATTGTAAAATTATAGGTGTGAAATTAATATATATATTGAATTAATTAAAATGCCAAAAGTGCTACCAATTACCACTTAGAGAAGTGTTATCTAATTTTAGAAAGAAAAATAAAACAAGATAAATATAAAATTCAAATTTCTAACCTCTTGGAGAGAGGTGCACCCAGTCATAATCGCGTTATGTGATACTCCGAGTGTGGGTTCACACATTTATATTTCAATATTTTTTTAAAATATAACACTACTATATATAATCTCGGGAGGGGACCATGGGTTCACGTGAACCCGATAACCTCCCTAGATATGCCTCTGACTTGAAAAAATTAAAAGTAAATCGTGTTAAATTGTTGGAATCACGACATATGAGGGAAATACATGTAGTATAGTTGAGAGAAAGGTGGGAGAAATTTTTTTAGTCAAACACAATTTCTAATTAGGTGTGAAATAGGAATTGGGTATATGTGATGACCCTAAAGGTCATTTATGGAAATGTTTTGAAAAAATATCATTTTACCCCTCTTGATAGGTTCCCCGAGTCATGTTGGATCAGTTTATGAAGTCAGTTTTGTAACGGGATCGAAAAGTTGTGATTTTTGGGAGTTTTAGAGTTTGGAGACTCTTAAGTTGATATAAGTGACTCTAGTCAACATCCCGAGATACGAGGCTCGGAATAAAATTCTGTCAGTTCTATTATTTCCAGAATGTGAAATTTGATCAGAAGGTGTTGTCGTTTTCAATTTTGGAGTCTTTCTGTGAATTTGAGTTTTTGGATTGAAAGTTTAAGTGAATTTAGATCAAGGTTTAACTTAAGTCAACATTCAGAGTTCGAAAATACTAATCAATTAAATTGATTACGAATGTATAATTTATTGATTAATTATTTTAGACCACTGCTTAACTTATTCTATGTATATAAAAAAATTACCTGTAGAATTTACATATGAAAACTTATAAACTTTTATAAAGAAGTATATCCATCTCTAGACTGAAACATGAATTCTATCAAATAACTATTAAGTCATATGTGCCTATCATCATTCAATTTAAAAGGTATATTGATTTTGAACCAAAAGAGAATTTCGTATTTTGATAATCAAAACAATGAACAATATATACTATATATAATAATTATATCAAGATCACGAGTACAAATACATTTTAATGTATCAGTGTGAAAATATAAATTAACTACAATTTTAATATGATAAGTGATGATTAAGCATGGCAATTAGCTCTGTACCATCCATCACATTCCAGGGCTCGTGCGAGCTGAACCAGGCCGACCCATATTAACAGCTCTAACTATGACTAAGCCTTAGATGGGAGTCCCAAAACTAACTACGTCTCCCATCTTGGGTGCTGGTAAAAAAACTCAAGCAAGAAATGTTGAAAAACGACTAAACGCAAGAGTTCTTTTCCTTGATACACCTTTGAAGAAATATATGTTAGATTTTCGGACCATATGTTGTGTAAAGGTTTCTAACCTTTCAAAAGTGACGAAGCATTGTACGAAATTTTAACAGTTTTAATACAAGAAAGAATAAAAATAGCATTATCCTACAGTAGTAAGACTACAGACAGAACACTACAAAGTCACTACATCAAATAGTACATTACAATGACTCAGAAAAGGAATATCACTCTATAATTATGTTTAGGCCACTTACATACATAAGCCTGCAACTGTTTCAGAAAAAACTAGGAACAAAGACTGATAAAATCCATGCCTAATTTGCACAATCAAGGCAGTTATCTTCTGCAAGTTCGACAAAATTGTCACTATCATAACGGTGTACATACATATGTGTGAGTCTTATCTCTCCATCTATTGCAAGAGGAGGGAGATTCTTCTATAAGCCTTGAAATCTAACCTGAAGAAACTATTAAAATATCCATATGCTGAGGAAAGCAGTACAGAGTAGTAGTACGTCGATTATCAATTCAACCTCCCGAGCTTTTCATAGAAAATCATCCTCACTTGGCTCTCAACATATCTTAAGCCAACAGCGGATTCAACTGCATATTAAAAAGATCTGCAAGGGATCCACGTACATCCATCTGAAGTAGAACAAGACGGTTAGCAATTTGGAATGACATAAAAAAAACGATTAATAGCAATTTCCAACTGCATATCTGTTAAAAATATGGCCAAAACTCCATTATCTTTAGCTGAATAAAAAATCATTTAAGCCTAGTAATAGACTTTCAACTGTGTATTTCTTCTTTATATGCAATGGCTAGTTGTTTCAACTGTGTTATTTCTTTCTCGAGCAAAAATTATTGTGTTGCTAATTAAAAAAATTAGCCTACATAAAGGCGTTCCAATTTTAAAATGATCCAAAAAATTAATGCATTCAAAAAGGTAAAAACATATATTATATTTTCAGAAAATACCAAGTGGACAAACAAATTCACCTGGCAGGGTCTCTCACATCTTGGGCTGAGGTTGTCCAAGGGAAAGGGAACAAAGACGATAAATCCTATCAAATAGTCAAGTCCAGGGGGGATAACTAAAACTACAAAAAGTTTCAGGGGGATAACTAAGACTACAAACAGTTTAGGTGTGGACTCAATAAATGATGCCGCTCACCTGGCAGGGTCTCTCACATCTTGGGCTGAGGTTGTCCAAGGGAATTGGAACAAAGATGATAAATCCTATCAAATAGTCAAGTCCAGGGGGGATAACTAAAACTACAAAAATTTCAGGGGGATAACTAAGACTACAAACAGTTTAGGTGTGGACTCAATAAATGATGCCGCATTTGAGGGGGAGGGGAGTTGTGTGTTCTGCCTGAAGATTTTCTTCAATAGGAGTAGCTGATCTTTCCAATAAACTAAAACAGAAAGGATCCCATTACTTGCGATGTGGAGAGTGATTTCACATGCAACTGGTACCCATTATCCACGATGATTATAGTCCCAACTAGTATGTTATTACCATGGCAAAAATACACTTCATACAAAGAGTTACTATTAAGAAATTGATTTACTTCTTTTGTATATTAACATTTTAGGGAAAAGATTACCTGGTCACAGCATACAAGTTTAGTAATCAAAGGATAGAACTCTCTAAGATGACTCCTGAATATTTGGCTGTTCATAGAGCACATACCCCTCAGCACCTGAAAGACAATTCAAATAAAAGAATGCATGAGAAAACCACCACTGCAATTCCTAAATCTCATAGAAATTACCAGAAAATGAATGTACAGAACTCAGAAAAGTGACACAAACCCAATTCAAAGCAAAAAGTACCATCAATGCAGCAGTACCTCCTGAGTTTATAGCAATAATGATGTGGTAGAGCAGGTGTTGGAGAGGGTCAGAAGGAGAAGAAAATCAGATTGAAACAAGAAGTGAGAGTTTCAAGTAGCATACTGAAACTTCGGTATGATTTTGAATAGTAAGTTAGGAACAGGGTGATTCAACCAAAAGTGATCTCTGTCTTAACAATAGAACACTTTTCTGTTGGTGAAAAATGAGTAATTTGTCTAGACGGAAACAAGAACCAAGAGAGATTGTGAGATTTCTAAGGCTAAAATATCTTAACATTAAAGGAAATGATGCTAACAGAGACTGATGGTCAATTGGGTATAACATAAGTAGTCATGAGCAGAGCATTCAGCTTTGGTATGAGAACCAGCATCTTCCAAGTTTGTGTTGATTGATGGACTCGATCCCCTAGCAACCATCACCGATTTGTATAGCATAAACTATACCTTGTTGGCTGAAAAATAATGCCAAATTTCTATATTGATTGTCACACTAGCAGTGAAGCCATATGCTACAATCGTAACACATGTTTTCTTGTTAAATAGTGTGACCTCCTCATCTAAAAGCTTAAACTATTAGTAGGAGACACTTTTTTTATTTAATATTTCTCAACATACCTCACATGAAAGCCAAAATCTTTTTTATTAAATCAAGTGTGAAGAAATGCTGTTGTTAATGGTGGCTGTAAGACTTTGAGCCTAAAACCTATATCTGAACTGATATCATGTTGAATTATGTGACCACCTGATCTAAAATTTAAAACTATTGTAAAGGAGACACTTCTATCTGTTCAATTATGTTTTAACAATATGTACCCTCTACAAGTTCCAAAGGGGAAAAAAAGAAGAGGCTTACTAGAAGTGAGCTACTAAAAAAATATTTTGATGATTAATTGAAAGAAGTTTTTTATAACCAAGAAATCCCCGAGGGTTAGTGGTGCACAGTTTGAAACTCAATGGATAATGAGCACACACCCTACCCCTCTCCACTAAAGTACCATGCTTTTGTCTGCGACAGGGTTCGAACCCGTGACATGCACCTAGCACACACATCACAGCTCTTACCACTAGACCAAACTCTAGCCAAAACGAATCCTATTTTGGCTATTACCTTCTCCATTACTATGTTCTCATACGCAGGAATACCCCCGTTAGCCGGCTTTTGTAGCAAATTCTATTTGTTCTTCGCCGCTTTGGGTTGTGGGGTTTACTTCCTAGCCCCAGTGGGAGTAGTGACTAGCGTTATAGGTTGTTGGGCGGCCAGAAGGTTGCCACGACACATTAGTTAGTTAAAAGCAGTAAAAAGACAATAAAAGACAAAGCTAGAAACTTCAACAAATCATGCACTCCTAACCTTAACAATGATTGGAGAACGCAATTCCAGAACTTGATGAACATCCATATTAGCACTCTCTGCCGTGCAGGACTGGAACTCAGATGCCTCCCTCAGAACCTGTCCACAAAATGTCACCAGTTTCTCTTCTGCAATTTGTTGAAACTTATCTTCTTTAATTGATCCCTGCTCTTGAAACTTATCACTAGAAGCTGCATCATTATTCATATAAATATTTCCACTCTGAGCAACGGTAGTTTCAGTTGATTCTTCCCTTAAAGAATTGATCCCAGCTGTCGTCTTCTGTAAGATATCAAGATAGATGGAAGTTCCTGCTAATTCCTGGCGGAGAAGATTAAATGGTGGCCTGTGCAACAATAAGGTAAATCAAACACAACATGGTAGCAATTTGAAAAATATAGGTTTAAAAGGAGGAGAAAAATGAATCTGTGGAAATAACATAGCAAATGATGCCAACCTTTCAGCAGGTATTTGGCGCATCCGCAATCTGAGATTGGAATACGAATTATATGATGCAGCAAACTCTAACACAGAGAACAAGATGTCCATTATAGTTATCTTGTGTGTTGGTTTTAACTTGTTCCAGTATTTCTTCTGCATGTTTGAAGCACATCAAAAAGGAGAAATAGGAAGAGCAGAAAAATATTTACAAAATTGCACTATAAAGTTGGTACCATGGATAGAATGGCAAATGGAGCTGAGATCTTAAATATAGAGACTCGCTCCAAAAGAAACTATAGGCAACAGCTAGAGCTGCCCATGGGACACTCCACCAAGTTCAGGATGTAGTATATTCACAGTTTTCACATTATATATTACCAAGATCAGAGAAGGCTTACAATTGCTCTTCCTATTTTCGTGTTGTCAAAACTCTTGGGCAGTCACTCTGTTCAAAGCTCTTCAAAGTGAAATGCTTTTAAGTTTCTTGTTCCGTCCATTATTTTAATTACTACTAGCAGAAGACATATGTTGCTTTTAATTTGTAATGACAATATCAAATTTAATGATTTACCAGATTGTTTGAATGTAAAATGGCTTATCTAGCCCCCAAGGCCTAGCTCAAGTGGCATAAGGTGGAGGATTTGTGGCTTAGGTCGCAGGTTCAAGCCCCACAACATGCAAAGCGAAGCCCGGTATTTAAGTGGAGAAGGGTAGAGGGGCGGGCCCATTATCCACCGAGTTTAAAAGGCTGTGATTGGTCCAAAGGGCGGGTCACAGACGGATTTCTCGATTATCAAAAATAAAAATAAAAATGGCTTATCTAAATCAGTTTTACGTACTTGATGAAATCAATGATACAATGTTATCAGAAGATGAATCAAAGTCCAAACGAGTGATTAACAAACTATAACAATTTTCCACATCCAGACATCGAATCTCAATTTCATCCTAAAACTAAGGAATTGTACTTTCATCATTCCTCAGGGAAAAAAATAATCTGAAAACTAATCTAAGTAGAAAACCTTCACAATTCCATATACAATCAACTATCAACAATTACAATAACAACATACCCACTGAAATCCCACTAAGTGGGGTCTAGGGAGGGTAGAGTGTACGCAGACCTTACCACTACGTCGAAGAGGTAGAGAGGCTGTTTTCAAAAGACCCTCGGCTCAAGAGCATCAAACCCAAGTAAAAGAAGAAGAAAATAATGAAGAAAGTATAACCGCTAATAAGAAAAGTAGGGTACAGTCTAAAAGAAAGAAAGAAACAAACAAACAATAACAACAACAAAATAGTGTGGTCGAAAACACAACACACAAAATATGGCAAGAACTACAAAGGTACGACTAGTACTATGCCATGCACTAACAAGCCTAACCCTACGCACAGCAAGGCAACACTTCACCGCAACTAACCTTCTACCCTAATACGCGACCTCCACTTCTTCCTATCTAGAGTCATGTCCTCGGCAATATGAAGTTGTGTCATGTCCTATGTATTCACCTCTCCCCAATACTTCTTCGGCCTACCTCTACCCATCTGAGTACCCCCTACAACCAGCCTCTCGCACCTCCTTGCTTGGGCATTAATCACCTCCTTTGCACATCCCCAAACCATCTCAGCCTAGCTTCCCTCATCTTGTCCACCACAAAGGTCACCCCCACATTCTCCCGAATAACTTCATTCCTAATATTGTCGCTCCTAGTATGCCACACATCCATCTCAACATCCTCATCTCTGCAATATACATCTTCTGGACATGTGAGTTCTTGTTCTTGACTGGCCAACCCTTCACCCCATACAACAAGGACAGGCTAACCACCATTCTATAAGACTTACCATTAAGTTTAGGTGGTACCTTCTTATCACACAAGACTCCAGAGGCAAGCATCCATTTCATCCATGTCGCCCCATTGTGATAAGTGACATCATCGTCGATGTCCATACTACCCTGAGTAAGGACCCAAGATACTTAAAACTTTCTCTCTTGGGATACCCTGTGTGGCAAGCCTCACTTCCACATCTGCTTCATCCAACACAACACTGAATTTGCACTCTAAATAATCCGTTTTGGTCCTGCTCAACCTAAACCCTTTTGACCCCAGAGTCTTGTCTCTAAACCACCAACCTAGCATTAACTCAGTCTGGTGTCTCATCAATCAATACTATGTCATCCGCAAATAACATACACCAAGGAACCTCATCCTGAATAGATTGTGTCAACTCATCCATCACTAAGGCAAATAGGAAAGGGCTGAGAACTGATCCCTAATGTAGCCCCATCTCAACTGGGAAGTGCTCTGAGTTTCCTCTCACCGTTCTAACCTAAGTCTTTTCTCCATCATACATGTCTGTTATCGCCCTAATATACACCATCAGAACACCTTAGCCTCCAAATACCTCAAGAGAACATCTTTCGGAACTTTGTCGTAGGCATTTTCAAGGTCAATGAACACCATATAAAGGTCTCTCTTCCTTTCCCTATACTTCTCCGCCATTCTCCGCACAAGGTAAATGGCTTCAGTAGTCGAACACACCAACATGAATCCAAATTGATTCTCCGAAACCTTCATAGTGTGGCTTAGCAATTTGATACCCCTATAATTGTTACAATTTTGGATATCACCCTTGTTCTTATACAATGGAACCATAGTAGTCCACCTCCATTCAGTCAACTATTGCCATGTAAAATTGGGTAATACTCTGTGCGTGCAAGCTAGCCCAAACGCCATGGTTATTCACATAAAGAAATGGGGTAATACTCTATCAACATTATAGCGTAAATCCCCAAAATAATACATGACGAAAATATAGCTATCCATAGTCGTTTGGTTATTTATGATGAAAAAAAGGAATAAGTTTTATTTCATGAATTATAAATTTATAGGTGCATGCAACTTTTTGCTAACTGTTAGCATAATTTGAAGATTCTGCACAAATGCCCACAGCCATTTGATACGGGCACTTCAAGCCAAGTGAAGGAACCATGTTAGTTAGTAATATATCATTTCCATTTAGGTATTGCCATTTTTCAGAATCTTCAAGACTTAAAGATCAGTTCAATTCAGAGATGACTTATGACTTATTCTCTGATTTCTTCAATAGTTTCCAATTGAACACAACCCTCTTATGGTGACATATTGGATAAAAAAGAAAAATCATTTTTATCACATTTACTCATTTTGGGAAAAATTAGAAAACAGTGTCATTATTCTTCAACAGAATTTTTCCATCCCTGTGCTATATCGACTTCCCCAGTAAAATTTGAAAATTTTATCCTTAGCTATTCACAAGTGGTCAGATTTCCATCCAAAAAAATAGTAAAACAGCAAATCAACATATATGTGCTCATAAAAATACCTAAAACAGCTAACTGTTACAAATGAGGTCCTTGTATATATTGAGGGTCACTTTGAATAAAGAAGCTACAATTTTGAATCATGTAAGGCCCCTTTGTCATCTATAAGGCCATCATATGGAAATGACACTTAAGAGTCGCTTGGTATAGTGTATTAGAAGAAATAATGCATGCATTAGTTTTGTATATTAATAGCACCTTGTTTGGTACACTTTTGCAGCCTATGAAAATCCATGGTATTATAATGCAAGGGACTTTAATGCATGCATTAGCATGGTTAAAGATCCAATTGCCCCTCAAAACTTTTTCTATATTTTTTCCACATATTTGTGGAGGGTATCTTGGTAATAAATATTTTTTTAAAAATATTATGCAATAACGTACCCAGTGAAATCCCACAAGTGGGGTATAGTGTGGGTAGAATGTACGCAGACCTTACACTACCTCGTGGAGGTAGAGAGGTTGTTTCCGAAAGACCCTCGCTCAAATGCAACAATCCCAGATACAAAGTAGAAAATATAGGAAGTCACAAGAATATAGTGCAAAGTTTACCGTAATGGAGCAACAATCAACAACAAAAAGTACAATAATCGAAACACAATGAACAACCTACTAGGATAGATTATTGAAAACAATGATAAATTTATGAAGAATATCAAAACAAGAACTACATTAACCCAACTAGTGCAATGGCAAACACCAACTACCCAAAGCAAGACAACACTACACTACCTACTAATCATCTACCCTAATACCTGTCCTCCACACCTTCCTGCCTAAGGTCATGTCCTCAATAAGCTGAAGCTGCGTCAAATCTGTTTTAAAATTATGCAATGCATGCTATTTTTTAATACACCAAACCAAACTAATACAAGCATTACTAACACACTCTATTTAGCATTATTCTTATACACCCTACCAAACGACCTCTTAAAGTTCTCTGAGCCATATAACTGTTGATAGGGGGAAAAATAATAGTAGCAGGCGACTGGTAAAAAGTAGGATCCTTTACCACATTATCGTCAGTAACCATCAAAACATAGGCCTTATCAATACCAGAAGCTATTGCAACAGCTCCAATGATTTCTTTAGAGCATTGGATAGAGAAATTTAGCACTGCAGTTGAAAAGGACAAGCAATACCTGAATGCTATCAATTGCACTGAGAAGTAACAACTGTGTGATGCATTTGCTCCTAATAGTAGCCACCATTGAACTTTCATCCTCGTCTTTTGCTTCAGGCTCCGCATCATCAGCTAATAACTATACATTAGATAGAAGAGCAAACACAAGAAACAGATCAAAATAATATAAAACGATACTCGCTGGAAGTACTAAAATAGGTAAAGCAACCAGTTAATATTGCAGCTCAATAACAAATGCAACAAAGATATTCACCCATTACTTTCTTGAAACATCGATGATACAAGAAAGAATATCAACAAGACATCCATTATAGGAAGTATTCTCTTTAGATAATGTGAGAAAAGAAAAGAAAAATCACCTTTTGCTGGATAGTTTTTGAAACATTAGCATCATCCTCTTTTAGGTAAGGATATCACTATAACATGCACTCTTAAGAATTCTCTGTTTCAAATGAATATCATAGTTTGACTAGAAAAAGAATTTTGATTAACGCAGTAAATGGGCACCAGCTCTTTTGTATTATAAGAGTATATTAGTGAATAAATGAGGGCTAATTTGCCAACTTACACAAAAATGCATAATTAATTATCAGATAACACGTCATCTATAGCATGTGAGCTTCGCATTTAACAGAGATATATTCACATGTGAATTAACATAGCAACCAACCAAAAAATGAATTATGTACCTAATACGTTCTTTAATTTATAAGAGAAGGATTTTTTATTTGAGAATTCTATGAAATTGTAGGCAACAGCGTCCCCCAATTTCTGGCAAATACATTTTTTTTCTGGGACATTTCCAACTTACATACAACAGTTAGGACAGCACATCAACCAAAAATCCTGCAATACCTTTGACGGTGAAGTTGGTAAAATATCAGAAGCCTGAATCTTTGGTTTAGAGGTGAAACTTCTGATGAAGCGGTTGTCCATCATATTTCCCATAATTTTCTGACCTATTGTTTGACTACGGTCAAGACCTTCTGGAACAATGGGTTTCTCAGATCTCCCAGATGGTGAGGGCATACCTATGAAGATTATTTTCTTTAATTATTTGCAAGCAATACTCAATAGAAAAGAATAAAATGATTGAATTTCCTCAGCAGCAACCTCCAGTTTCCTCCAAATCAGCAGGACGCTTTGATCCATGAGTATCGTCCAGCACGTCTGATGAATGGCCACCACCATTTCCGTTTTCAGTAACATTATGCTGATTATATCCAACACAACTCAAAATTAGCAAAAATTCAAAATTCATTATCAGCAAATGATCTCAATTCTTAATTCTTACCAGTGCGGTGTGATGCTTTGAGTTCTCAAAACCCAAATCATTCAGAAGCTCAAGGGGTTGTGTTGCATATGAAGCATTTCTGAGACACAAAATAGATCAACTATATCATGAGAATAAAATAGTCTACCAGAAAGAACCGACAACTTAATCAAATTAGAATTGCACCTTATGCTTTCCAGCAAGGTATCCCAATCATTGTAACTAAATTGGTGTCCACCAACTTCAATAAGATGCACCAATGCCCCGAGAGAGATTGCAACTACAGACTGATCAGATTTTTGGGCACAATCTAAAAGCAAACCCAGCAGTGGGGGCAGCATGAAACACACATTCTACAACCAAAATGCTCATGAATTAGAAATTTTCAAAACCTCAGAAAATAGAGATTGCAATACTTTTTAAAGAAAATCACATGATCAATTCCGCAATTCCTCCTCAAGAAACAACAAGGGCATGACAATCTGGTGCCAAATATAAAACATAATCTGCTGCAGTAGGCTTCTCGTAAATAAAATTGTTAGTTACAAATTTACAATCTTATAAATCCTAATAAAACCACAGATTGATATAAAAATTACAGATGACCTGCATACACAATACACATAGTGATAGTGGTACACCTTCTAGGTAAGACTCCGAAACAAATTACACTATTGGGAATGAACTGCATAACAGAGGATTTGTATGCACGATACATGTAACGCTGTACTTTCAACATGAGACTCCTTATCAAATTCCATTATTGGGTATGAACAGCAAAATACAGCAGAATCAGGGGGCAACATTTGTGAGTTCAACAAACTGGCATTTTAGGTGACATAACATACATAATACAAGTGGACCATGAGCTCAAAGTGATCTAGGACTTTGCCTCATTCTTCAGCCCAGGACTGTTGCTCTTGCAATCATCAAGCATGGACCAACACTGCAACACCAGGCTTCTGCTGAAGTTATCTTTCTCATCAGGTTCTACGTAGAGATTAAAATTTCTAAATTTTGAATGAGTTGTGTGCTATAGGGAGTTACCAAAAGCAGTAGATAGAGAAGCCTTCGAAGACTATAAGAGGGGGCTTGAGTATGAATAAAGGAGTTTAAAATTCGGTTAGTATTAGAAAATCTTACTTATTCCCTCTGTCCCATTTTATGTGAGACCCTTTCCTTTTTAGTCCGTCCCAAAAAGAATGTCACCTTACTATAATTAGAAACAATTTAACTTTAAAATTCCCCTTTCACCCTTAATGAAATGATTTACAACCACACAAATATCTAAGAATTGTTTTAGACCACAAGTTCACAAAGTCTTCCTTTTTATTGTTAAACACCGTGCCAAGTCAAATGGTGCCACATAAAATGGGACAGAGGGCGTATCAGAAAAGATGGATATTGCAGTGGCATGAGTGGGAAAAGATAATCCTTTGAATCTAAATTAACTATTTTGTCTATTTTTTGGGTTGTCCAAATTTTGCCCACTTACCCAAAAAAAAGTACCCTACTTTCCACTTATACCTAGATACATCAACTTAATATGGCCCATATCCCTCCCCTGCTTTAAACAGAGAACAAGTGAGAAAAGAGAGCATCTCTCTTTTCATGAAATAATCAGCAATATGATTACAGCACCAGAAGCGGAAGGAACTTGAGTGTAATATTTATCTATGATGGGCCTCACACAAAAGCTGGAACTTGCTTTTACCTGATCTATTAACATTCAGTGCCAAATCCAAAGAAACATGTCTAATTGGCTGAGAGGTAGCAATACCTATGGACACGTGAAGTTTAGCAAATATAATGACCATAAGTGTTATCACAAACTGTAGATTAAGTTTAATCTTGAGAAGTTCGTATCAAGATAGAAAACTTGATTTTGATAAATATCAAATGATTCTTTCTAAACCGTAAAAACCAATAGTTACAGCTCCATGACACTTTATACCTTCATCAACAAAAGAGAAAGTTAAACCTTCTTATTCAAATTCATCTTCAACAATTTTCCTAATACTTTGCCAAAGCAATCCATGATATTCTACTATTTGGATGGAAGGGAATTGTAGCAGATTTATAAAATTACTTTAAGTTGTTTCCTTTCATCAGAAGCCTAAGAATCTACAACCAACACTTCAAAAGTAAGTGAAATGGCTTGAAAACAACATTTTCCCAGGTGAGAGGCGTGAAAAGGATGAGTATCAAGCAATCTATGTTCGCACGAGTGGAGGAGGTCACCAGATGGGTACAACGTACATTGATTGACACATTAGATTAGTTTTTTACACCAATTGGCACATTGGTTTGGCCTAGTGCAGTTCCAAATGTAACTACCCCCGATGCTGGTGAATCAGGCAACAAGCTTATCAAGCAATTCAGACAATTGATTACACCATAAAGCAAACATCCAAATTGGAGAATGCTGGACAAAGAATATGATGCACGTGCACGGTTATAATAGTCAAATAATTGATTACAAAGTACTTTGATTCACACACTAGCTTGGTTTTTTAGACCAATGGGCACACTGGTTTAGCCTAGTACAGTTGCCAAAGCATACTGGGAAGTAATGAAACAACACAGACAGAACAGGGGAAACACCCCCACATAGTAAGATCTGGGGAGATGAGAAACAAGTCATAAGATCACACTAAAGGCACGCCCATACTATCACACATATGCAAGTCATTAGGCAAATAATTACTCTACAGAAGGTCGGGAATTGGACTTAAACTCATCATTTTTTAATTAATTGAACTTAAAACAGATTGTATGGATCAAATAAAGAAAATCTAGCTTTCAGAAGTAGCAGCTAATTAACACATTCCTTATCAACCACTTCTCATACCTTGTAAAAAGTGTTGAACAGGTTACACAGCAATTGGAGTGAATGAATGCTACTTTCACGTGGCCATTCATCAGTAGAGCTCAGGTTCTCTTTTCCAGCATGTCTGACATGATCAAAAATCGGAAATAGAACGCGGTGAAAAATGTTCTCCCAAAATGTGGATGAAAATTTGCCACCTCGCTCGTTCAGCAAATCGAATAGAACCTCAAGTGCACAGTTTCTAACCTCTGGTCTAGGATCAGAGGTCAGATCAGAGAGACCAGCCAGCATTGGGAACCAAAAATGCTCTGTGACGTCACAAGTCTCATCTTCAGTAGTGTCAACTGGCTTCAGAGCACCACCAGGTATAAGACCCTGAAATTCATTTTACACTGAATAAGATCAGCAAAATCTTATGCAATTCCTTTAGGGGATAACAGAGCCTTAACTATGTAACTGAATGCCAGATAGCCAGCATGAGGATGGTAATCGGAAGTAAGAGAAGATCTCTACATATGACACCTGAAAATAGTCACCTAAATATCACATATATACCATTTGTCAGAGTTAGATATACCTTGTTTATATAAAATTGCTAGATTATCTGGGGCATTCCATTATAGTGATTCTTACAAAGTTTTCAAATTTAAGGTTAATTTACACATTTGCTTGGGTCCCCCCACCCCCCCTACTTGGAAAATCAACTGTCATAAACCATATATGGCATACTAGGAATACTAATTGAAAATAAAATAATGAATGAAAATGGAATTGACAAGAAGGGGAAGCCTCCTCAACTAAGTGAGACCCAGCCAACAAACCTCTGCAAGACGATCCTCACATATACGAAGTAGTGCAATTGCCTTCAAGCTAATTCTGTGGGAGGTCTTGTTATTAGCAAATCTGATTAAGCAATTGACACAGTCCATGAAGCAATCTCCAACTACTTGATCAAAGTGCTCCAATATAACTACAACATTATTTCAACATTAATACTATAAGTGAGAAACATGCAGAAGCAATTTTAAAAATGAAAAAAGCTCTCCATACCCTGCTCAACATTCTCAAAAGCACTCTCAACAATCGACTCTAGTTCATCATCTGCGGCAGCTGTGAATATCATGAACACACTTCGCCAACCAGACTTAATACTTCTCACCTTCGACTTTATCATCTGCTACCATGCAGGAATCAGTATATTTCCCCCACAAAAAATAAAAAAGCAACTCAAGAAAACGATAAGACGCATACGTACTTGCACAATGCAATCCACAATAAGTCTCCTTATAGTTTCACTTCGACTGCTTCGCATAAGAACGACAAATGGTTTTAAGATATCATTCTGGAAGGTAAAATTGGCAAGTTCAGCACGCTCCAAATACTTCATACCAAGTTGTCGAAGAGAATCTATGGCATACATAGCAACTTTCTCCTCAGGATGGCTCCCAGCAAAAATAAAATGAGTAGCCAGAACAGACCATATTCTTGCCCAAACCTGGAATGTCATTTCAGACAAACATCTTAGGGAATTGCAAGGTGGTTATCATCAATAAATTAATTCACTGCCACTAACAAAATTATGCGCCACCTCATACTAGTTATCGATGCTAAGCTGATTTCTATTGTACCACAAGAGATGCAGCTCCATAGCCAAATGAAGTTCAACGAATTAGAAATTCTAGTCATCCAATTAGCTATTGGAGGTGGATACGCACTCACTTGGGTGCAAAGGTTCTTTATGTGATCAAGCAAATCAATAATATTGAGAAAAGGAAGCATCAGAGAAATCCATAGAAAAAACTGTCACAGTACAAAGAATAAATTAATCAGTAATACTAGTCATCCATGTAGCAATTTGAGGTGAAAAAGCACCCATTAGGTAATAACATTCTTTATGTGATCAGTGTTATCAAAAGCAAAAAGCGCAAAAACGCTCTAAAGTTCGTTGGGGCATTAAGTGCAAGTGAAACATGGGGTTCAATGAAAAAAGGCGCAAAGCGAGAAAAAAATTATAAATATATATGCTTAGTCCAAGACTAAAAATTATAAGCATGATGACAAATATGTGAACAAATAATTTTTTTTAAAAAGGTAGGATAAAGTGAAATATCAATTGTTTAGTGTTATATCATCAGAAAGGCTCATTGGCAAGGAAAAGTATGCCTTAGAACCTTGACAACGACACTGAAGCGCACATTAAGCGAGTTGAAGCGCTCAACACGTTTAGAGCCTTGCTTCAGGGCTTGAGCGCGCCTTTGATAACATTTTATGTGAGCAAGCAAATCAATAATATTGAGAAACATAAGTATATCAGAGAAATCCATAGAAACGTTTGTCACAATACACAGAACAAATTGTTCTACTTAAATCTTTCTCAAAAAATTGTTCTACCAAAATACTAATTGTTAATATACCAATGATATCAATATTAGCCAAAAGTAAACAACTATGAGTGGGAAGAGCATACCTCCTTCAAGATTCATTTATTTCAGATAACTTCACGCTTATTAAAAAGTGTTTCTCCACATCATTATTAGTTTACTTCTTTGTTCCTTTAATCAAAAGAATTGCTTCCATTTCAAGTGGATTCCTAGCTAAACATGTTCATTACAATTTTTGGCTTCAGATGGGTCATGCCTGACAGTATCAAGGATGTCTGCATTAGTTGGATTGCTTGGAAAGTTGATAAATTCACCAGACAAGTTTGAATTATGATTCCCAGATTTATTTGTTGTAGCCTTAGACCAGCATAAAACAGTTGCGGAGATGTGGACACAACAAGGGTGGGACCTTAGATTTAGAAGAATGTTGAATGATTGGGAGATACCTAGACTTGCGGAACTGCTCAACCAGTTGGAGAGTTTTCAAGGTTTGCAAGAAGGTGCAGATTGCCTATGGTGGAGTGGACATGTAAGTGGAGCATATAAGGTCAACTCAGGGTATAGGGTTTTGAATCAAGTAGAGCCACATATTACTAACTGGCCTTGGAAGCATATTTGGAGGAATAAGATACCTTACAAAGTATCTTGTTTCACCTGGCTTCTAGCTAAAGAAGCAATTTTGACACATGAAAATTTGATCAAAAGGAACATTACTCTCTGCTCTAGATGTTTCCTTTGCGAAAAGGAAGCTGAGACAGTAAACCATTTGTTTCTACACTGCAGTACTACCGATCAACTATGGAAGATTTTCATCAATCTCAGAGGCATAGCCTGGACAATGCCAAGC
>JAJOOS010018975.1:0-19500 GCA_029582725.1 Solanum chiquidenum | reverse complement strand
AACTCCGAATGAGGTGAAACGAAGTGCGTTAGGTAGCTAACTCAAAGGGATTTCCATGGATATGTTATTGGCCACCCAATAATTTGTGTGCTAGGAGATATTACCCTCCAAAGTAGACCCTCGAAAAAGGCTTCACTTGGAAATTTCGGATTTTGATACGGTTGCTCTAAAATTTGGGTTAGACTCATTTCCCACTCAATTTGACCCCCTAAACAAGAATATGAAGTCGGATTTTCGAAAAACGAAACAAATTTGTTTATATACAGCTAAACAAGTTTCCGGTAACTTCCAAAGCACATATTTAAGAACTTTTTAGGTCATTTCAACCCGATTCAAACACGATCCTCTAACGGCCCTTGTTAGCCTTTTTGGCTACTTCTTCGTTCTTCTTCTCTAAGTGCAGCCGCACCTTTTCATGAAGCTTCTGCATAGCTTCAGCTCGCTTACTCCCATCTAAGCTTAACACAACATCTTGAGAAAGAGATCTAAAGGGGTTAGGGGGTTAAAACCATAAACAACTTCAAATGGAGACATCCCAATAGTTCTATGAATAACAGGATTATAAGCAAATTCAACTAAAGGCAAATCTTCCTCCCACGAGGCCAACTTCCCATGCACTACGGCACGAAGCATAGAACCCAAAGTCATAATCACAACTTCAGTTTGGCCATCAGTTTGTAGGTGACAAGAAGTTGAGAACAACAACTTAGTACTGAGTCTAGCGCACAATTCCTTCCAAAAGTGACTAAGGAATTTAGGATCCCTATCACTTACAATGGTTTGAGGAATTCCATGCAATTTAACAACATGCTCAACAAACAAAGATGCTACATTAGTAGCATCATCACATTTATGACATGGAATGAAATGAGCCATGGCAATCCCAAAACGAAGTCAATCAAAATATCAAGCCAAGGTCTTTGATGGGTGGGGAGTTGAGTGTTTAAACCATGGGGAAGGAGGCGCGACTTAGCGCGTCGACATTCAACACATTGACCACAAATTCGAACAATATCTTTATGCATTTTTGGCTAATAGAATTGTTCCTCAAGAATTCCCATAGTTTTGTTAATACCGAAATGACCCATTAAACCCCCATTGTGTGCCTCCCTCACAAATGGTTCTCTACAAGAGCTCATAGGCACACAAAGTCTCTTGCCTTTGAACAAGAAACCATCAAACATGGAATAGGGTGTAAGAGACCTCTCCTGCATCCATCTTTCCCTCTCCCATTCCTCACAATCTTTGAAGATTTGATAAAACACGGGATCCTTGGGATACATCATAAAAGAGGAACGAAGATTCCCGATTGGGAAGCCTTGCCGCATGCTTCGTTTCCATTATCGCAATTCTATTCATAATTTCTTTCTTCACCATCAGAAAGATTGTCCTTCAAACATTCATAGCCAATCAATTTAGAAGACAAAGTATTTATCAACACATGTTTTCTAGACAAGGCATCGGTCACCACATTTTCCTTTCCCTTTTTGTATTGGATTACATAAGGTAAAGGTTCAAGGAATTCAATCCATTTGGCGTGCCTCTTGTTCAACTTTCCTTGTGCCCGAATATGTTTTAGGGATTCATGGTCAGTCCTTACGACAAGTTCTTTGGGCCACAAGTAGTGTTTCCAATTACCCAAAGCCCTAATCAAGGCATACAATTCAAGATCATAAGTAAAATAATTCAAAGTAGCATCTTTTAGTTTTTCACTAAAATAAGCAATGGGCTTTTGGTCTTTGCTAATATTAAGATGGCTCCAATGCCTACTTTACTAGCATCACATTCCACTTCAAACATTTTATCAAAATCGAGTAATTGCAACAAAGGAGCGGAACTAAGCATAGATTTTAAAGCCTTGGCTTGTTGCTCTCCCCACTTAAAAGGTTTATCCTTTCGGATTACTTATGTCAAGGGGGCTGCTATGGTACTAAAATATTTGACAAATCGTCTATAAAAACTAGCCAACCCATGAAAGCTTCTAATATAGCTTATGGATTTTGGAATTGGCCAATTCTTAATAGCCTCAATTTTAGAATCATCAACTTCAACCCCTCTTGAACTCACAACAAAACCCAAGAAGACAACTTCATCAACATAAAATGAACACTTATCAAGATTAGCATAAAGTTGTTCCTTCCTAAGTACATCAAACACACACCTCAAATGCTCAACATGATCATGCATGGTCTTGCTATAAATCAAGATATCATCAAAATAAAAAACCATAAAGTTCCCTATAAAGGGATTCATCACATGATTCATGAGACACATGAAGGTACTAGGAGAATTAGTGAGACCAAATGGCATCACTAATCATTCATATAGACCAAACTTGGTCTTGAATGCGGTTTTCCATTCATCATCGGGGTTCAACCGAATCTGATGATAACCACTCCTAAGATCAATCTTTGAAAACACACAAGAGCTATTCAATTCATCAAGCATATCATCTAACCTAGGAATAGGATGACGATACCTTACCATAATTTTGTTGATGGCTCGGCAATAAACACACATGCACCATGTTCCATCTTTCTTTGGAACCAATAGAACCGTCACGACACATGGACTCATGCTCTCCTTCACATAACCTTTGTTGAGGAGTTCCTCAACTTTCCTTTGTAGCTCCTTGGTGTCCTCCAGATCTCTTCGATAAGCCAGCCTGTTTGGCAATTGTGATCCCGGCATAAAATCTATTTGGTGCTGAATTCCCCGAAGAGGGGGCAATCCACTTGGAAGCTCCTTTGGGAAAACATACTCATAATCCTGCAAAAGAAAGGAAATAGAATTTGGAAGGGAAGAATGAGATGGATTAGTTTGTAGTACATGATCCCTATGTGTGATAAGGATCAAAGAACTTTCCGACTCAATTTCCTCCCTTATCTCTTTGTAATTAGCCAACAACACTTGGTCCTTTCCTTTCAACTTCCTCCTCTCCTCCTCTTCTTGGCTCTCGGCCTCCACATGTTCCTCTTCACACTTCTTCTTTTCCCTTGACTCACTCATACTTTGATATATATCATTGACTTGAGAGGGGGACATAGGATGAAGAACATATTTATGATTATTCAACACAAGTGAATGATCATGTTGCCAAGGTCTCCCGAGTAGCACATGACAAGCTTGAATTGGGACCACATCACATAGAAACTCATCTTGATACTTCCCAATCTTAAACTTGATCATCACTTGTCAATGCACCCTCAATTCTCCATGGGACACTCACGCAATATATGACCCCATCCTCTACATTTGTGACATTGAATTCCTTTAGGCAATTTGGTTGGGTCAGTGGTACCCTTTTCTCTTGGCAGGTACTTAGGAGTGTTGCCTTCGAAGGGCTTCTTCTCGTATGTCTTCTTGAGATCCGCACCTTTGCTCTAACTCGACGATGTTTGAACGCCCACCTCGTTCTTACTCCAAGAATTGGAAGATGAAGTCTTATACTTAGCCACCTTCTCTTCTTTATATTCAAGCTCTATCTCATGGGCTGCCTCAAAGGAATCATTCAAAGTAGTAAACCTATGAAGGGTCATCTTAGAAGAAATCTCTTTGTTCAACCTTACCTTGAAGCGAATCACGGCATGCTCTTCAATCTCTCTATATTCCAGCTTCATGACTATGTTTTGGAACTCGTCATGATAGGCTTCAACACTTTTGCTTCCTTGACTCAAGTTATACAATTTGTCAAGTAATCCTTGGTGGTATCTTTTAGGTACATACTTAGCTCTCATCAATCTTTTCAATTCAGGCCATGGTCGAGGATGAACTTATTGAACAACTAAGTGATACCTCTTCATGTACTCCCACCATGTAACATCATACCCCTCTAATTGCACGATGGCATAGCAACTACTTTTGACCTCCGCCAATTCATTCACATTGAAAATCCGGTCACATTGCGACTCCCATTCTAAGTAAGTATCGGGATTGCATTCCCTTTTGAATGTCAGAAGAGTCATTTTGATAGAGTTGATGCCAACATCTCGGCCTCCATGGCCACCTTGGTCATTTTAATGGTAACCCCTTTGATGCCCTCCTTGATAGCGGTTACCATGTTCTTCCCTAGCTTCTTGACCAACTTCATGATTGGCATTGACCTCCCATTGGTCTCCACCTGGAGGGTGGTTCCCATGTTGTCTCCTATCAAATGGCATTGGACCCAATCTACCTCTTGGTCCACCTTGCAACAATTGACCTCTTGGTCGATTCCTTGGTGACTCATTCCATGGTACTTCTTCACCTTCACCCTTATAACCTCCTTGATCGTCATCATTACTCACCTCATTCACGGGATTTGGTTGTGGTTGTGGTCTTTGGAAGGGAATATTTTGGTTAGGTGGTGTTTGGTAAGGATGGCTTTGATTTGGTGGAGCTTCTTGACTAAGCGAAAAATGGAACGGTCGATGGGTACTTTGGCTATTTGAACCCAATTGCACAAATGTTGGGTGCAAGGCTTGGTGGAAGGTTCCAGTTGTGAGAGTAGAAGAATGAATGTGATCATGCCCACTTGTAGTAGTATGGAATGTTGCTTGTGGTGTGGAGTCATTGGAATTGACTCTACCTTCCACAGTTGATGTAATACATATTACATTCATTCATGAACTTCAACGTATTGTTGGATTATTCACAAGGATGGAGGTTGTTGAGCGTGTATGGATGACGAAGAGGGAGTTCCATGCCTTGCATGGGAACATATGCACCTTGAAGGAGATCCCAGTTGGGCAACACCATGCTTGGATGATAACTTGGAGCGTGGGAGGCCTAACGAAGCATGGAGGAGCAAGTGGAGATGTTGTTCCATTCGGTGAGCTGACCTCCACATCGGTGACTCGCCAAACCTCCTTGGCGAGAGTTCCAAGATCGCCAACTGTCCCAAGGAGCTATGAAGGAGAAAGCTTCTCATTAGGCGAGCTGAATACCATTGGCGAATCACCAAGTGGATTGGGTAATGGTCCCCAGACCTCCCAAAGTTCCACTAGCTCCCCAGCCAAGGCAAGGAGCAGGATTCCTCAACAAGTACGTTGGGCGCATCGCCAAGCCATTAAGCAAGCCTGACTTGGCTCCCCCATTGGCCCATTTTGGGTCACTTTTAGGCCCATCTATGTAATAATGCCTAAAACTATAAATAGTGTTTGAAAGCTTGGTAAGCTTTTGTTGAACCTTGCTTAGAAATGGGGGTTGCTTGGGATATCGATTCCTTTGAGGTCTTCGTAAGAGTTAGGTGCTTCTTGTTGGATTAACGAAGTGAGGTCTTTGGGTTTAATATACCCATAGGTTGCTCTTTCTTTCCTCTTGTTGTGTCTATCTATTTATCCGGATTAGGTGCTTGTTAGGATCTAGATTGCAGGTTATTGGATTTAATACATCCTAATTAGTTGCCAATTGTTTCTTATCTTGTGTCTTTTCTTCTATCTTTCTTGTTTTCCACTGATTATTGTGATTCTTCTTGTGAGAATTACATCATTTGGTATCAGAGCCGAGCTTAGTCTCGTTCCTATGATGCTAGTCTTTGGTTTGTTGCTACAAAAAAAAAATCTGTTCAAAACGTTTTTGAAGAAATTTTGAAATGGGTTTCTTAATTTATGTCTTGTTTGAAGTTTCCAAGGTTGGATTAGTGTTTCGTAACCTTATTTGAGTCTAGGACTGATATTTGGAAGGGTGTTAGAGCTACCACAAGAGCTTTCATCAGTTCATCCGGTGTTTCTGTCTTGATGCTTCGAAAATGCATAGGTGACCCATCTCGTATTACTCCTACTGAAGATGACCCACAAGGGTTTATCGTAATTGCATTGTAACTATTTGTGATCGTGATACATTGGCTGACCTTTTTAAGCTAGAAATGGTAGATTTTGATGTTATAATGGGCATGGATTGGTTAGCTTCTTGTTATGCCACGGTAGATTGCCGAACTAAGATGGTGCATTTCCATTTTCCAAAAGAGGCAGTCCTTGAATGGAAAGGTAATATTGGGTCACCAAGAGGTAAATTTATTTCTTATCTTAAGGTAAAGAAGATGATTTCCAACGGATACATGTGTCATCTAGTGAGAGTGAAAAGTATAGATGCGGAGCCACCAACTCTTCATTCCGGTAGTGAATGAGTTTCCTGATGTATTTCCTGAAGATCTTCCAGGTTTGCCTCCAGAACGAGAAGTAGAGTTTGGCATTGATGTGATTCCAGATACTCAACCTATCTCCATTCCTCCGAATAGAATGTCCCCAGCAGAATAACGGGAGTTGAATAAGCAATTAAAAGACTTATTAGAAAAAGGATTCATAAGGCCTAGTATGTCCCCATGGGGAGCACCAGTTTTATTTGTACGCAAGAAAGATGGCTCGTTAAGAATGTGTATCGACTACTGGCAGTTGAATAAGGAAACGATTAAGAACAAATATCCCCTCCATAGAATTGATGATTTGTTTGATCAGTTACAAGGTGCTAGGTGTTTTTCAAAGATCAACCTGAGGTCGGGTTATCACCAAGTGAGAGTCAAAGACATAGATATACCCAAGACAGCTTTTCGAACACGGTATGGTCATTTTGAGTTTTTAGTCATGTCATTCGGGCTAACAAATGCACCAGCAGCTTTTATGGATTTAATGAATAGGGTGTTCAAGCCATATTTAGATGTGTTCGTGATAGTATTCATAGATGACATTTTGGTGTATTCAAGATCGAAAGAGGACCATGCAAATCACTTGCGACAGGTTTTACAAATTCTTCGTGATTGTAAGTTGTATGCAAAGTTCTCAATGGAGTGATAAATGTGAAAGAAGCTTCCAAGAGCTGAAGAGTAAACTAACTTCTACACATGTATTGGTACTTCAAGAAGGCACGAAAGGTTATGCACTGTATTGTGATGCTACGGGAGTGGGCTTAGGCTATGTATCGATGCAGCATGGTAAAGTAATAACTTATGGCTCAAGGCAGCTGCGGCCACATGAGAAAAATTATCCAACCCATGATCTAGAGCTAGCAGCAGTTGTGTTTCCTTTGAAGATATGGGCACCATTACTTGTATGGAGTTCATGTTGACATATACACTGATCAGAGGAGTTTGCAATATATATTTAAGTAAAAGGACCTAAATCTGAGGCAGCGAAGATGGCTGGAGCTTTTAAAAGATTATGACATTGATATCTTGTATCATCCCGATAAAGCAAATGTGGTAGTTGATGCTTTAAGCTGTAAAATAATGGCAAGCACTTATGGGCAGTCTATGGAAAGGCAAAGAATAACTAAGGATCTATGCCAACTAGCTAGCTTGGGGGTTCGCCTTCTTGAATCTCCAGACGAAGGGGTTGCCCAAAGGCTTCTCTTCTGACTGTGCTCGTTGGGGCATTAAGCCTATATTTCGAACCCCTGCCGCGGGCTCCCCCTTCGTCTTTCTTTTGGTGTGACTATTTTTCTATCAATATCCGGTGATCAAGAAGAGAATGTCGTAATGGAATGGGTGAGGCCGAGATTAGATTGACTTCCCCTCATTAAGTTCTTGTTGTGCAAAATGCGGCAGAATCCTTATTAGTAGTGGAAGTGAAAGAGAAGCAGTACACTGATCCTATTCTATTACAGCTTAAGGAGAATGTACAGCAGGGAATGACAAAGGCATTTGAGCTTACGCAAGACGGAGTAGTTCGGTGTCAAAACAGATTGTGTGTACCTAATGTAGATGAATTAAGAAAGAGGATTATGATGAAAGCACATCATTTGAGATATTCTGTCCATCCGGGGTCAACCAAAATGTATCATGTCTTGAAAAAATTGTATTGGTAGGGTGACATGAAGAAGAACATTGCCGAATTTGTGGCTCAATGTCCAAATTGTCAACAAGTAAAAGTAGAGCACCAAAAGCGTGGAGGTTATATGCAGCATATAGAAGTTCCAAATTGGAAGTGGGACATGATCAACATGGATTTTGTCACTGGCTTGCCTCGTTCATTTTGGAAGTTTGATTCCATATGGGTAATAGTTGACAGACTCACCAAATCAGCGCTCTTCTTGCCAGTGAAGACTACGTATACAGATGAAGAGTATGCAAGGTTGTACATTAAAGTGATAGTTTGACTACATGGAGTGCCAATCTCTATAATATCTGATAGAGGGCTCAATTCACTGCAAATTTTTGGAATTCATTTCAGAAGAGTTTGGGGACACAAGTGAATTTAAGTACAGAATTTCACCCTCAAATGGATGGCCAGGCAGAACGTACAATTCAAATACTTGAGGATATGCTGCAAGCTTGTATATTAGACTTCAAGGGTAGTTGGGATGATCACCTACCACTTATTGAATTCGCTTATAACAATAGCTACCATTCAAGTATCCAAATGGCACCTTATGAAGCTTTATATAGGAGAAAGTGTAGATCCCCAATTGGCTGGTTCGAAACATGTGAAACTGCCTTATTTGGGCCAGATCCTGTTCATCAAGCTATAGAAAATGTTAAGGTGATACAACAACGGCTAATAACTGCTCAAAGTCTAAACAAATCATATGCGGATGTCAGAAGAAGAGGACTAGAGTTTTCCATAGGGGATTGGGTGTTCTTGAAGGTGTCTCCAATGAAAGGGGAAATGAGGGTTGGTAAAAAAGGGAAGTTGAGCTCCTGCTATATAGGGCCATATAAGATTATTCGAAGAGTTGGCCAAGTAGCCTATGAGTTAGAGCTACCACAAGAGCTTTCATCAGTTCATCCGGTGTTTCATGTCTTGAAGCTTCGAAAATGCATAAGTCACCCCTCTCGTATTACTCCTAGTGAAGATGTACAGGTTACGGGAGATCTCACTTGTGAAGAAGTACCCATTTCTATTCTGTATTGACATGTTAGGAAGTTACTAAATAAAGAAGTAGCTTCTGTAAAAGTATTATGGAGGAACCAACAAGTAGAAGTTACATGGGAAGCGGAAGAAGCAATGAAATTGAAGTATCCTCATCTCTTTCAGATCCATGAGAAAGATGAAAATGCTTAGTCTAGACACTGACAAGTTAGTATAAGTCTTTATGTATTATGTGATTAATAGTAGCACTAACTTAGGCTTGAACTTGTTTGGGCTGGATAACCATACTAACATTCGAGGATGAAGGTTTTTAAGGGGGGAAGGATCTAACAACCTGTACTTATGAGTATGCTAGTTCTATTCATGTGATACTTTACATAGCCTTATAGTATAGGTGAGGTACCATGCTTCTTATATGATTACTGTTGGTTTAAACTAGCTCGGAAGGTGATGTAACGCCTTGCACATTTCAGCATTTGTACTGCAAGTTAATTCCGATGGAAGTATTTAAACTAGAGGTAGTAAGTTGGAAATTGAGCTTAAATTTGAAAGTTAAGTGCTAAGTTGAAGAAAAAGGATTTAATATTTAGAAAATGGGATAAAATAATTGAGTTGCTTGCTTGACTTAATTAAGCTAGTAGGTGACAAGTAGGTGCATCACCTACTTTAACTTATTGACCAGCCTAAAGGACTAAGAAGGTGCATCACCTACTAAGACTCTTTTTTTACCACGTAATTGGGCCAAGTGCACTACCACCTACTTGCATTAATCAGGCCCAAGTTGAGTAGAAGAATAAGGGAAAAATACACAGCCAAGGCCCAATAGTCTTAAGTCCAAAAAGGCCCAAGTGAAAAGTCCAACTAGATGGATCACCTACTTGACAATATATGGACCAGAATTGGCCAAGAAAGTCGGCAATTACACCTCCCTTTTAAAGGGATAAAGATAAGATCTTTTCCTCCATTTTTAACTTCGCAAAATTTTCAGATTTCTTAAGTTTCTCTCTTGGTCTCTCTTGGATTCAATCAGCAGCCCTAAAAAAACCTTAGGGTTCTTGAGTATTGTCCCCCTTTTCAAGTAAAAGTTTGAAGGGAAGTTTTAGTTCTTGAAGTACAAGTTTAGAGCATAAATTTCCATAAACTAGGGTAAGACTACTGCCCATTCTTGCCTCTGTTTAAATACAGGTTTGGGATGGAAAAATTTGTATATATTTATCAAGAACTAATGGATGGTGATAAATCCTTGAGTCAATATTCTCCTATTATGCTGAAAGATTTTTAGGGATTGATAGTGTCTGCCTTATGTATATTGTTGTTGGGGGCAGGTTGGGTATCTTGGCAAAGGATGTATGAAGTTGTATTAATGTATAGAAGAAGGGTGTGGCGGTTCACCATTTGTGTAAGGGTTGTATGGGCCTACTTCCCGTCAAGTGTTTAGCTACTATTTTTTGAGGGCCTTAATGTGATTAGCTGCTAACATCAACTTAATCATCACTTATATTGTAGATTAGCACCCAAGAAGAGAGGCTGAATCGTGACAATTGTATTGGTCAGAAAATAGGGTATGTAGGGCTATTCGACTCCATATTCCTTGGCATGAAATCTGATACTTGCGATTAATATCAATAAGTCAATTTCCTAAGTTCTATTCTTGGTAAAGGTAACATAGTGGTAGTGTACGATCTCCAAATAGCTAACAATATTTCCCCCTCTCTTGAGTGTATAGAATTACTTCATTATATGTTCAGTACTCTATAGTCAGTTGAAGTCAATTGTGTCATTTTAGCTCACTAGTAATGCATTGATGTTATATAGCTCCTTGTGTCATTGTTACTACCTATAAGTATTATTTTCATGTCTTCTAATACTGGTCCGTATTTCCAAATCTCAAAAATGATTATGACCACCAAAACAATAATCTCAAATATTAAAGAATCGTAGTGAAGCAATTTGTATAACTATGGGTGGCAGCTCAGGGGCGAAAGCCTAGCATGGGTCGATCCCAATTGGTATAGAAGAGTGGCAGATCAGGGGCGAAATCCTAGCATGGGCCGATCCCAATTGGTATAGAAGAGTGGCAGCTCAGGGGCGAAAGCCTAGCATGGGCCGATCCCAATTTGTGTAATTTCGAGGACCGCATCCAAGGGGTTAAAATGCCTAGCATGGGTCATCCTCTTCTACCACTGATCAGCTGATCATTCATATCACATGCCTTATAAAGATCATAACACATAGAAAGGTAAAGACCAGAATGTAACATACATGATCCCACAAGAGTTAACAAATGTGGTCTTCTGTTATGATATATGCACACATATATTGATACTTGGTTTCATTCGAACTCTTATTTTATATATGTTATTGCCTTACATATTCAGTACATTTTTTCGTATTGACGACCCTCGCGGGGGACGCTGCATTCCATGTTGCAGGCATAGGTACTCCAGCTAGTAGACCTCCTCAGTAGGAGCACACAACACTCATCTACTTTTGGTGAGCTCCAGGTTGCTTTGGAACTATACTGAGTCCTTAGTAGATTCATTTTGGTATTGTATCGTAGTTAAGGGTAAGGTGGGGTCTGTCCTGCCTACTCTAAGGTTTTCTATCTTTTAGAGGCTTTGTAGACTTGCGTATATGGTTCAGTAGCGTCTTAAAAAGTTGTGGCCTCACGACGAAGTCTTGTATATAAGTTTTGGGTCTACTTATGTTGGCTCGTATCGCTGCATCCTATGTGAACTTGTCACCAGATGTCATAGTTATACGCATAGTAAGTACAGGTTACATGTTGTTTCTCTCGGGCCTTTAGGGCATCGGGTGCTTGTCCATCTTAATGGTATTTGAGGCGTGACAGAAGTGGAATCAGGGCGGGTTATCCTAGGGACTCTATAAAGCCGTGTCTGTGTAGAGTCTTGCTTATGGATGTGTTGTGCACCACATTTATAAACAGGAGGCTACAGGACATGTAGGAGTTTTCTCCTTTCTTTCATTTCTTAGATCGTGCGATAGAACCAGTGTTGTAGGCGAATCATATCTATTTTTGAATTGTTTTATTATAGCAAGGATGTCGGTTATGAGAAGGAGTAAAAGTACTGGTAAGCGAGTAGATGTGGCTGCCCAAGAAGTGACCAACCAACCACCACCTAGTCAAGCTATTCAAGGTGAGGCTCAAGATGAGTCTCTATCACAGACTTCCCCAACCCCTCCATCTCCAGAAGATCTAATGAGGGAAGCTGCACCTCAAGAACCCCCTATTAATGCTATCGAGCAAGATTTGAGGAATGCAGTCCAACTATTGACTCGTATAGTTGCTGGCCTCAGCCAAAGGCAAGAAGGTCCAGTTGCATGTACTAGTGGTGTAGATAGAGCAGCGGGCACGCGAATACGCGACTTCCTTAATTTGGACCCTATATCATTCACCATGTCAGATCCTAATGAAGATCCACAGTACTTTATAGTTCAAATCCAATGCACTTTGGATGTTATGCATGTAAGTGGTAAAGAAGCACTTGAGCTAGCAGCATATAGATTAAAGGGTGTGGCTATATTGTGGTATGAAGCTTGGAAGCAATCTAGGGGAACAAATGCACCTTTAGCTACGTGGAAAGAGTTCATAAACGCATTCCTTGACCATTATCTGCCATTGGAGATCCGATAGGCCCGTGCGGATCAGTTCCAAAATCTCCCCCAAGGAAGTATGAGTGTGAGAGAGTACAGTCTCAAATTTAATTGCTTTGCCAGATATGCTCCCAATGTAGTAGCTACTATAGGGATATAATTCATCGATATGTGGATAGATTAGATCATATCTTGTTAGAGATTGTACCATTGCTTCGTTGAATAAATATATGGATATAGCAATGATGCAAGCTATTTGGATCACTATTGAAGAATCCACCATTGTTGGTTGAAGAAGCTTTGAAGAAGACAAAGTGGATTTTGAAATCTGGAAGTTTTGGCAAGGAATTGAGGGCTAAAAAGTATTCGGGTTTGTTCCCTATATCTAAGAGAGATTGTATCTCGAATTTCATGAAATTCCAAGTTAAAAATCTTCGGGGTTTATTTTTGGGTCTTCATAGTTGTTCTTGAAGTTCTTAAAGAACATTCAAATCTTCAAGAAAGGAATCTTCAAAAGAGAAAGAGTTTGATTCCAAAAAGGAAGAAAGAGAAAGTATAAAAGTGTTTGTAAAAGGGGAATTTACCTGAAAGGGTAAATACTAAAGGACATAGGCAGTGGGGGACCACAAAATTTCAAATGTCGAAGTTGCACAGTTGCAGACGCTGGACATTGGGCGAGCCCCAACTTAGCTCACCTAGTCCACTCGGCGCCTCGCCCTTTGGGCAACTAGGTTGCCAAGTTGGCCTCATTTTGGTGGTGCTACTGGAAAATTCAGCGAGCTCAGCCTAATCGCCGAATCCACTCAGCGCATTGCCAAACTTCTACCCAGATCGCCGAGTTGCCTTGGCATATTGTCAAGTTTGGCGAGTCAATCTTCAATTTGGCGAGCTGAACTTCACGATTGGCGAAGAAACCAAGCCGTTTGGCAATGGGAAAGTCATGTCATGACCTTTTCTAATCTCAGGTTCTAATTTCTTAGTTTCCTTTCTTTTGATCCTAGTTCGTAATAAAGATTCCTAAACTGATTTTCAACTTGTAATAACCTACTTGTTGACTACTGGTTCTTGAAATTCACTTCTTTGTTAGTGCTTTTCTTTTCATGCTTTTACTCATTTTATTTTGTAGTTAATTCTTGAATCAAGTCCGTTTGCTTTAATTGAGTCATCCATTCTTCTTGAAATAAAAATCTATTTTGACCAAGAGTAGAAATCAAAACCTTCTGATCAACTGAGTATAAGTAATCTTCAACATTAGCCGCGCCAATTTGAGAAGCAATCAAAGGTGTGTAAACACGAGCGATTGTGAGTTCCCTTTATTAACGCTAACGTTGTTTGTTGTTTTGTGAGTTGTCACTTTGTAGGTACACGGAGTTATAAGAAAGCATGTCCTCAATAGCCTCGGACAAATGTGACTATGATATGGGAGATTATGGTTGTGATGATGAGGGCTATGGATGCGAGGATAATGGTGATTATGGGGGCTATGATGATAGCCATGATTAAGAGCCGAATGAGAATGAGAGCTACTATGCTGGAGGAGAATATGATAAAAATGTTGAACAGAGCTCTTATGGTGAAGATAGAAGAAGAAGGCTCTTGTGGTAACTCTTATGATGATGGGGGAGCATGTGAGAGATCTTATTTTCACTCAGAGATTGAAGGTGGTTCCTATGATGATGCCGATACATCTTACACTTCCTACTCCCAGGATGAAGGTAAGGTGAAGTACAATACTCTATTATATAAGAAGTATGAGGAGCATTCCCCTAAGGCTTGTGAAGATTCATATTCTTACTCTTGTACTTTACCCTAGTCGAAGTAGCGTGTATGGCAACACTAGCTCAAGTCAAAGTAATACGAGGGGAAGAAAAGAGTGTGCTACTCTAGAGTCTAAGGATACTATATCCTATATCTCTCAAGGTAATGTACACTTATCGGGATATGGGAACCAAGACAGGTATGAAGGATGTGTCAAGGGTCTCGGTACCAAAAGGATTGCTTTTCCTATATTTAAGGGATGGCGTGATCCCGAGGAATATCTTGATTGGGAGTGGCAATGTGAGCAGATTTTCCAATGCCATGATTTGAGAGGTCTAGCGAGACCCTTGTATGCCTTTGGTCATTTGAAAGGTCTTGCATTGTGTTGGTGGACTCAAGAGCAAAGGCTCCGAACACTCCAAGGAAATACCCACCCATTGACATGGGAAGGATTGAAAGGGATGATGAGGTTCAAGTATGTGCCAAAAGGGTACACAAAGCTTTTCAATGTCGATCCGAGAAGACCATTTCTTAGGACAAAGGTTGGCATTTGTGGGGCTTTGGGATTTGACCTTGTCATCGATGATGGGTACAATCTAAACTACATCACTCCAAAGGTGGTAGCCTACTTGGGACTACCTCGACTACAAAGGACTTATCCATACACTATGGAGGGATGTAAGGTTACCGAAGTGGTAAGAGTCTCTTCCACACGCCGCAAATACTATGAGGAGGTTTGGTGTGATATAATGTCCATGGCTTCTTATCACTTAAGTTTGGGGGCCTATTGGTTCAATGAGCATAGGGTCCAAAATGAGAAGAACGGGTACAAGTATGTCGTGGATCATTGGGGAACACATCTATTTTCTCCTCCTAAGGTTAAGAGTGAGAGACAAAAGATTGAGAGGAGTATGGGAAATCAAGGTGCCAACCTTAGAGTGGAAAAAGGAGAGGTTGAGAGGAGTGAAGTGAGAGGGTTGCCACAATCTCAATCTAACATTTTTTGTTCATCCTTCACTTTGTAAGGATTCTTGTGTAGGTACAACCAAAAGTGCCTTCTTCTGCAATCTTCAAGGAGTGAAAGTCCTTGCTTGTCATCAACACCACCTCGAGCACCTCCATCTTCATAAATAACACTTGCATCCTTTGAAGGTCTTGATCTTGGCTTCTAGTAAGTGGCCTTGATGAAATCCATATTGCATCAAAGAGGGAATTTACCAAAAAGGGTAAGTACTAAAGGACAAGTGTACAGGGGGACCATCAGATTTCAAATTTCAGAACGTTGAAGGAGCTGCAGAAGGTCTATGGGGAGAGAAAAAGCGGGGGTCGCTTAACCATTCGGCACCTCACCCTTTGGGCAGGTTGGTCGCTGAATTGACTGTCAATTTGAGGAAGCTACTGGAATTTTCGGCGAGACCAAGCCTTGGTCGCCGAGTCCCATTGGCGCATCGCCGAACTACCGTCCCTATCTCTGAGTTGCCTTGTCCGTTTGCAAAGTTTGGCAAGTCCATCTTCAAGTTAGCGAGCTCAAGCTCAACTTTAGGTGAAGAAAATAGGTCATTCGACGATCGGAAACTCAAGTTACACTACCTCTCTCTGGTTGTAAATTCTTAGTTTCTCTCTTTTGATTCTCAAAAGTTCTCAAGAATCCTAAACCAATTTTCAACTCGTAATTACTCTACTTGTCGGCTATTGGTTCTTGAATTCATTTCTTTATTTGTGCCTTTTATTTTTGTGTTTTTCTCATTTTTGCTTCGTAGTTGATTCTTGATTCAAGTATGTTTGTTTAATCGAGTCGTCCGTTCTTCTTCAAACAAGAATCCATTCTGACCTAGAGTTGAAATTGGTACCTTGTGATCGACGGAGTATAAACAATTATCAACATTAGCCACGCCAATTGAGAGGCAATCAAAGTGGGTGTGGCTGGATATATGCAGAGAAGTCATGGGAACTGGTTAGAGGATAGAACATTGAAAGTGTAGTGATACACCACTTAATTGATTGTTGCATGAGCTTACTTTATGCCATCCCTTTGTATACTGCTTTCCAAACGTTATGAAAACCGAGGAGTTTCGGAGGACCTTATAAGAAGGTTGTATACTATATGAAAACAATTAGAGGAGAATGGGTGGAAGAACACCCTTGATGGGATCAATTATAGATTTATT
This sequence comes from Solanum chiquidenum, assembly GCA_029582725.1. Classification (NCBI taxonomy): domain Eukaryota; kingdom Viridiplantae; phylum Streptophyta; class Magnoliopsida; order Solanales; family Solanaceae; genus Solanum; species Solanum chiquidenum. Next base: position 3,176 of record JAJOOS010018975.1, on the reverse strand, counting down.
GCCAATTACTATTTAGGTCTGATCAAGTAGCCCAAACTCGTTGATCAACACTAATGCTAGTTTTATTATTTACTCCATTGTAGATAAATAATCTGAAAGGAAGATGGTTAACTCATTGTAATTTCCAGTGTTGTACAACAAGGTATGTAAGGCTATTCGATTTCCTATTTTCTTTGCAATGAATCCAACACTTGTATTACAAAGTAAGCTTTCTAAGTGCCCTTGGTAGTGACTGATCCATAGTTGCAGTTCCGACTCCCTAGAGATGTAAAGTGAGTACTCTAATATGAGTTTATTACTAAATGTGTGTGCTTACTCTACCAAGTATTAGCATGCAAGGTTTAAACCTGTTTAATCGTTAAAGTACCCTTGGCACGTATTCCCCTTATATAAATCAAAATGATCATAGATTACACGTGGTACATATGTTTATATGTTGGATATACAATCTGCCCACATCATGCCAACTTGCTTCACTTGTCTATTCCATCATTTATGTCATCTTTTAACATATTCATATGTTCCCTTTTTTTATTATTACACCCTTTGTGTTAGACTTATATGTTACCTCACAAGATCACTACTTGCTCTATTGTACATTTTATTTGTACTTACTTGGAATATGTATCCGTCCTTAAGTCGAATTTTCCACGTTCCCCCTTGGTTCCACGTTCACGTACACCTTGTATTTGCTATTAGTTAGTGAGTATTTGACTAGTATATCTGTTCAAATCTCTTGGTTGAATGTTAAATGTCTTCACTTGATATGTTCTTCAATTTGAGATGTTGAGTCATATAAGCTCCTAAGTATTACGTTTGTGTCTTATTTTCTTCCCATGTCATTGTTATTATCGTATGTCCATATTCATATGCCTTCTACTACTGGTCCATACTCCAAATCTCAACAATGATTATGACTACCAAAACAACAATCTCAAACGAATTATGATCATCAAAAGAACAATCTCAAAAGAGTTATGAACCCCAAACAATAATATTAACGAAGCGAAGTGAAGCAATCTGTATAATTATGGGTGGCAGCCCATGGGCAAAAGCCTAGCATGGGTCGATCCCGATTGGTGTAGAAGGGTGGCAGCTCAGGGCCAAAGGTCTAGCATGGGCCGATCCCAATTTGTGTGTAATTATGAGGACAGCATCCCAGGGGTTAAAATGCCTAGAATGGGTCATCCTCTTCTACCACTGATCAGCTGGTCATTTGTATCACATGCCCTACAAAGATTATAAAGTACAGAAAAGTAAAAAAAAGAATGTAACATATATGATTCCACAAGTATAAGCAACAGGTGGTCTCAAATACTTATCTATGTGTATTTGATTTCATTTGAACCCTCATTTTACATAGTGTTGTATATTGCCTTACATATTCAGTACATTCTTCCGTACTGACGTCCTTTATTGGGGACGCTGCAATTCATGTTGTAGGTACCAGTACTCAACTAGTAGATCTCCCCAATAGAAGCACATGATACTCAACGATTGTTGGTGAGCTCCAGGTTGATTCGGAGATTTGCCGAGTCTTTACTATGCATATTTCATAGTGGTACAGTCATGGATTCCAGTAGAGGCTTTGTAGACATTATAAAGCTATTATCTGAATTCATAGTTTCACTTGTCACAGGTATCGGTTCAGCTAGTCAACATGTGTTGTATATGAAGCTTCTCATTAGTAAATATATCTACATAGTAGTAGTTTACTTTCTCATCATAGGTCACTTGTAAAGCATGTGTTCAAATGGTACTTGTCCGCCTCACCTAGGATTGGGGTATGACAATAGTGGTATCAGAGCAGTTCGTCCAAGAGAGTCTACAAAGTCGTGTCTAGTAGAGCCTTAATTATGAATGTGTTGCGCACCACATTTATAATTAGGGGGTTGCTTGGACATTTAGCAAAAGTTATCCTTCTTCGTAATCCAGCTCGTGCGATAGAGCAAAGTTAAGAAGTCAATTTCCAGTTTCACCTGATCATGATATTCCTATTATGCTTACGATGGTTAAGGTTAGTGGTAGCTAAGATGCCAACATTCAATCTACAGAAAAGGATCTGAAGTTATCAAAATTTAGACTACATTGAGCTCATTTTATTTGACCATCCCACTCCGCAAGGTATGCAAAGGATTTTAAGTTGCATTTTTACCATTTGTATCACATTGGTTCAATTGAGAAATATATAGTATATGCTAAAAAAATGATTGGTTACCTAGTTACATATATGAGCTGTAGCATTTCCAGGCACATCTTCTTAGGAGTATGTAACCAACTCTTTTGTTCTATATTTCCTCCATACTTATAGGATCTATTCTTATAGAGGACACTTGTTCTTAGTCTATGATATACATAGAATTTTCAGCGTTACACATGTTCTCGAAATTGATGTTGTTGAATCAGTTTCTTTTAGTTGGAAGAAGGCAGTGGAACGGTCTGATAAGTGGATGTATCAGTGCAATAGTGTTACTATAGATACCCCATTGGCTGACAAGGACCAAATTCTCACCATATATCATCCCGAGTATGTTAATATTTGGCTTTTATATGGTATGTGCCAACAACCCTGAATAAGTAGTAATAACATTTGTATTCTTTTCATGGTTACAAAACTTAGGGATAAGTGTGCCAATTGCTGCAAATGGTATATGTATGGTAGTTCCTATTATGATCTATGTGTTGGCTATAGAGAATTAGTATGTGACTAAAGGGTAAGGTTAACAAAAGGAAAATTGATTGGTTAGATCTCAGTTGTGATTAGTCAGGTTGTACATAGTGGGATTAGAGTACATGAAGCTACTAGTTTTGATTAAACGGTACTTGTTAGATAGGAAGCATGTGAGAATGAAGCATGAATGACACGGGCCAGATATGTACGTAGAGCTTCTAGTTAGAAAGTGATGGGATATGTCAAATTCTCTAAACATAGGAGTATGGGTGATATGAGGATGCTATAGAGGAGTGATATAGGTGGTTAGGAAAGGCTTATTGTAAAGTGTATGAGGAAATTAAAAGGTATCAACTCTTCAACCCTAACGAGTTATAATGCCGCACTCAGGATCAACTTTGTGAACCTTAGACTGAGAAGTCAATTTAGTATTGATTCAAGTCTTGATATTTGGTCCTGATAACAACAAGAAAAAAAGAAAAGGTTACCTAGATAGAAGATACAT
>JAJOOS010018974.1:10000-15091 GCA_029582725.1 Solanum chiquidenum | reverse complement strand
GCGGGGGCCGGGGGGGGGGTGAGGTGAATATTATTCTATCCATTTTATTTTACGTAGAGAAATTTGAGTAATAAGATAATTTTTTATTTTTTTTTTGTATAAAAAAAACTGCGCTAATTATGAAGCGTTAACTACCAAAAAAGGAAACACAACATATTCAAGTTTCTAAATACTTGAAGGATATAAATTGATAAATGTATAGTTAATAGATCAAAAGTGATAAGTTTTTTAATACATGAAGGACTAAAACCGGTAACTATATAATTGAGGGAACAAAGGTGATAAATTTTTGAATAGTCATGTAACACCTCGGATTCAGAGAAGGGAAAATATTCATCTCGTAGTCGATTTGGCAAAGGAAGTCGAGAACACCAAACGACTCGGCGATTCCCGAGTAGCACTTCTTGCCTTTTTGGCCTGATTTCTGCATCCAGTTGTCCTTGAACTTTAGGCGAGTTGGTTCGAGCTCTCCGTTCCTTTCGGCGAGTCGCCGAAATGCATTCCCAGTAGCCGAGTTGGCTTAGTCCGCGAGCAAACTCACTGGAACTTTCGGCGAGCTAAAGGCTCATTCGGCAAGTTGCCGAGTGGCTTTTGGCGAGCTCTAGCCTTTCCTTTTTTTTCTTTAGTTTTAAGGTAGGGTCATTTCTTAATTATTCTAGCCTAATACTATGTCGTTTTACCCTTCACCTAAACCCCTATATAAGTAATTTTACCCCCAAATTTCCCAATTAAAATCATTCTCTCAAATTCCTAAAAGAACATCAAGTCTTCCTCCTCAAAATATTTCTCTCTCTAGAAAGCTTGAAGAAGTAGTCAACCTAGAGTTTCAAGTCAAGCCTCCAATTCTGCCATTGAAGGCAAGCTTTTGACATTGAGGTATGATACTTTTTATCTATGGAGCCCTTTTCTCAATGAAGTTCCCAAATTCTCTAATTTACAAAGTTAGAATTACCCAATTTAGTTAAGGTTTTCTTCCACGTCATGGGTTCTTTTAAAAATATTGATTTTAATTGATTGCTTTATGATCTATAAAGCATGAATTGATATAATTACATGATTTTATGGTGAATTCCCATGAGCCAATGTCTAAACCATGTTACCTAGATATTGATGATTGAAAGTGGGTCTTTAACTACGAAAGGTGAACTATGGAATATGCATGTTCTTATGTAATTGATGTAAATGTTTTAAGGATGCTTTGAGAGTGAAGTATCAATGATGTTGGTGTTGTTGAAAGGATTACTCACATACACATGAAAACATGATTATGAAAGAATAATCTTAAATAAAAAGGGTTCGTAAGGTTGAAAGACTTTCTCACCTAAAATGAACCAATGTTAAGGGGATATTCTCATGTTAAGGCAAGAGGCGATTACCCATGCTCTCTATTGAAAGACAAGAGGCGATTACCAATGTCACATGATGTAAGGACAAGAGGCGATTACCCTTGTTTTCTTTAAAAGATTAGATGAATATAATCAAGAACTATTCCGTGGAAGTTAAATATTAGTACAGAGTGGACAAGTAGCGATTACCTGATTAACTTTCAAGGACACTTAATACAGTTCTAAGTGTCAACGATCATTAGTCAGTATATAACCCAACCAATTGAGTTGGAGTCGATCCCACAGAGAGTAACTTTCTTTGAATTTAAATACGAATGTATGATGATGAACTTTACAACTGAGCAGCACACACTTAAGAGTTTAATAATCAAGTTTTCAGGATGTCGTTACCAACACACTTGAAAGTACTAGTAAGAAACAATCAAATAACTAGCAAACACTTGGGGGATTGACTAACCAATTGCCGAATTCAACTTAATGGGTGTAAATCATTACCGATAATGCTAATCCGTTGCGGGTAGAATGGACTATAAGTAAAATAACTTTTTCTCGAATAGTTGCCTTATTTCCGTTGAGTTCTCTTGAACCTCAGCACCATCATTAAGCTAACCAGCCCACGTTCTCATAAAACCCACTCTTTCGAGATGGATACAAAGGTTGGGTCTTGGGTTTCACTTTCTCAAGTTGAAACCGTCAACACCCACTACTAAGGATGCCAAAATACTATGTTGGTTTTGTACTTCTCTCTCGAGCAAGCACAAAACTCTAAAATTTATCACACCAATGATGCAATAATAAAGTTAAACCACCATAATAATTTAGACCCACCTTAGATTAGCACTACAAGTCACTAATTAATAGCATCCATTTAGTAGAAGGCCATAATTGGTCACATTGTCAAACTCCCAAGGTTAGGGATTTAGCCAATCATGATGAAAAAATGATAATCAACACCCACCACGTTTTCCATAGCTGGGTAAATGAAATTCAGAAGTTAAAAATCAACTACAATCTTCTCTATTACAAAATTTCAATGAAAACCTTGCTAAAATCACTTGAAATCCACAATGGTAGTGTTTTTATTCTCAATATTTTGTTCCTCACGTTTCTGAATGTGTTCTCTCTCCTCCAAAAATCAATTTATGCAAATCTGATGTATGGCTGTTTGGGACCAATCGGTGAGGTAAGTCGGGCTTCGCTGACCATTCGGCGACTCACTGATTTTTCTTCGTCTTGCCTTTATTTTTCACCTCTTCGTAGTCCAACCACTGTAACTTTAGGCGAGCTAGATCGGGATCGCCGAGTGATTCTGCGACGTGCCCTTTTTCCTGTCCTCTCACGCATTAGCACTTGTCTAGATCACTATTAGTACTTTTGGCGACCTGGTCATCCATTGCCGAAGTGATTGGCGATATGCCTAGTAGACTAGTTGCTCGACGAAGCTACCCCTAATTTAGCCTCAACATTCTGTAACTTTAGGCGGTAGAGTAGCAACTTGGCGAGTCACCGAGTGACATTGGCGATCGTCAGGCTTGTTTTTCCCTTCTCTTTTTCGCTTGTATTGTCTCTATTGCTCATTTTTGTCCTAGCTTTGTTCCTCAATCCACGTATCTGGAAATCAGTGGTTTTACATCAGTTGTTAGCATAAAATAAGCATTTGAGAACACTAAATCTATGTAAATAAAACCGTAAATGAGTCAAAATCTTAGACTCATCATTACCCGTGTCACATAATTATGTGCCATAATAGGATTGTCGATATAAACATCAGCTAGTGGATCCACATAAGCTATAAGTTCATGGTACTTATCTTGACAAGTAGGAAAACCCATTTTCGTTGTGGGAGACACCAGATTCCATGTTAATAGCTCACATGGTCTTATATGTCGATTAAGGCTACCTCCCACGAGCAAGCTATGATGTACTAAGGTTACTTCAAGAAGTATCTCACATGTGACTTAAGAAGATATCTAATTTCCTTAACCATGTTTTGTGCCTTATATTTTCTTCTTACATCCATGTCTTAGCTTGGTCATTGCACTATACAAAAATGTCCCTTTTCTCATGTTATAAAATGTTTTATGCATTGCTATCATACCTGGGACATATTTTATACTACCGCATACTCTTGACTATATTTCCCCAAATGTAGGGTCTGACATTTAAGGTTGTCAATTTCATGACTAGAGGTCGTTGGAGAGAGTCTGAGTTTTGGTGAGTCCTCATATTCCGAGGACCGAGCTTGATTCCCTTGTTGTCTTTACTTTCAGTTTTTTGGAACTTGATGTACGGGCTACATCCCGATGAACTCTTATGTCTTAGATGTCTTTGAGACGATGTTTAGAAATTTAGTTTTTCTCTATAAAACTTTGATATGTTGAAACTGTCTTTTAAATCTCTTATGTTCTATTATCTTGTATGATGAATTCTAAGTGGCTGGTATGGGGCCTTTCGGGGTCTTATAAACCATGTTACGCCTAGGGGCCACCTTGGGTCATGACAAACTTGGTAATCAGAGCACAATGTTTAGAAAAGGTCCTAGGAAGTCTCATAAGCCACGTTGAGTAGAGTCTTGTCCATGAGTATGAAGCGCGCCATATTTATGAAAGAGACGCTTCGTGGAGTTTAGAAAACTCCACTTCTTTCATTACTCTAGAGTCGTGCGATAAATTTTAACTCTATGATGTCTCTCTCCTAATCCTTATTCAATGCTCTACATGATATGACCACTCAAAGGAAATATGCTAGAAGGAATGTAGGAGAGAATGTGAATCAAGAAGCTACTCCCCAAGCTCCTCAAGTTCCAGTCGACCCTTTTGCCGAGCAAGTGACTAATATAGAGTTTAGGGATGCTTTTCAAGTGTTGGCTTAAGCCATGATGACCCAAGCCAATAGGGAGGTTGTGGCTCCTGTGAACCCAAATATAGATACGACGACAACTAGAGTGAAAAACTTCACTAGAATGAATACTCTAGAGTTTCATGGATCTAAGGTTGAGGAAGACCCTCAAGAGTTCATTAATGATGTTTACAAGGTGTTGATGATCATGAGACTGACGCCTGTAGAAAAGGCGGAATTGGCTGCTTACTAACTTAAGGGTGTTGCTCAAATATGGTTCAACCAATGGAAAGAAAGGAGAATAGTTGATGTGGGTCATGTTGACTAGGAAAAGTTGAAAGTTGCTTTCCTTGATAGGTTCTATCCCCTTTAGATGAGGGAGGCAAAGGTGCTTGAGTTCATCCACCTTTGTTAAGGAAATATGAGTGTGAAGGAATATGCTTTGAAGTTCACACAATTATCTTTATATGCTCCTACTATGGTTGACGATCCTAGGGCAAGGATGAGTAAGTTCATTTAGGTAGTGTATGAGATGGTGGTTAGGTAATGTTGTACCGCTATGCTTGCCAATGTTATGAACATTTCTCGTCTCATGGTTCATGCTCAACAAATTGAAGAGGAGAAAGTTAAGGAAAGGTTTAGGGAGGCAAATAGGCTAAGATCGATGATGGTAACTTCTCATATTGAAAGTTCGATGGGCCTGGTCGTTCTAACTTTTGATAAAGGTTTTCCGTCTATGGTTCCTCCAATGCTCCTCCTAAGTTCAACAAAAATAGGAGGCCTAGCACTAAGTGTCAAGGAGGAAATGGTGGGGGATCTTCATTGCTTACTAGTGCCAAATGTGGAAAGAAGCTCACGGGTAGGTGTCTAGCGGGTTCCAATGCTTGATTTGGTTGTGGTAAGATGG
>JAJOOS010018974.1:0-5000 GCA_029582725.1 Solanum chiquidenum | reverse complement strand
GTTGTGGCTGAGATTTAAGTCACTATTGCTGCAATGCCCAGCTCATGGAATCTCAGATAATATGCTACAATACTACTTCTATAGAGGTCTTGGTCTAGAGAATAGAGGAGTGGCTGATCAAATTTCTCCAGGTGGTCTCACACGACTACCATATGCAATAACAACCCTGCTCCTTGATCATATGAGCAAGACCAATAAAGAGACTGAGAAGGACCAGATTTTGGCCACACTGTTGACTTAGCTGGATCTCATGGCTAAACAGATTATGGAATTGGAGGTACTGTACAAAAAGAAAGAGATGTACATTCCCTCGCACGAGCGTATGAAGCCCAAGGAGTTCGAGGGTGGACAAGTAGAAGAGATACTCTCACTCATTCTCCACAATGTCGAAGAACACGATAGAGTGTTGAATGAGACAAAAGAGAATATCTCACTGCTGAATCAGATGACTGCTTCCCATTCCATATCTATTCAGCTGCTGAAGACACAAATGGGTCATGTGTTGTCTCGTCTCTACCCCACGAATCAAAATTGAATGGGGAAGTGCGTTGTGCCATGACGTTAACTAAGGCACTTCTTGGGAGTCAACTCAAGTTTCACTGCTTTCATTTTGTTTTAGAAATAATTGTGTGTTGATTTTGCAGGTTGAAGTGTAGAAAGTGTTCGAAAAGTGTAAGTTGGCGAGCTAAATGTCCAGTCGGTGACTCGCCGAAGAGGTCAGCGAGCCCAAATTGGACCATTGTTGGACTCAATAAATTCTAAGGTTGAAGTCTGTAAAACTCGGTGAGCAGAGGAGTAAATCGGTGTGTCACCAAATAGGTCGGTGATCGCGATTTATTTCATTGTTTGGACACCCACTTTAACTGGAGGTCCTGTAAAACATGGCGAGGTGAGTGCCCACTTGGCATGTCGCCGAGTGGGTCAGCGAGAAACACTAATGTCGCTGAATGGACCAGAACTGGATGGTTTTTAAGGTCAAAGGTTTAAACTTTCAAACTCTTTCACATTCCCTCACTTTTTAACTTCCCAAACTCACACCCACACTATATTTTCCTATATTTTCATGTTACTTCTGAGGTGACTCCGGGCACTGATGCCCATGTTTAGAGTGTTGCACCTGGCACTAATGCCCCGACAGATGGAGCGACTGCATAGATAAGACTTCTTTTTACCTCCCTATCTGTCTTCTTTTATTGATTTTTGGATGTTTTTATTGCATTTGAGGACAAATTGCTCTTTGTTTGTGGTGGGGTGAGGTATTTCCATACCTACCTCTTGTGATTATAACTTTTCTGTATATATTGTGCTATATATTGTGTTTTAGCGCTGTGATGTGGATATTTGAGCTTGTGGCTCTTTGTTTTAATTGAAAATGGTTTTTGGACCCTTCTAAAAAAAATTCCATCCTTTTTTATTATGTTTGAATGTGGTTGTTCTTGTGCAAATTTGAGTATCAATTATGATCAATACCAATGACTTGAATGGTGCTCTCAATCTAACAAACATGAATGTGCGGCTATGATGAGGCCAAATGAAGTTACATAGATAATATGTAAACTTTTTACATCTCGTTGTGACTAGACGGTTATCAAATTGAGTCTCTTGTGATGAACATCTCACACTAGCGAAAGTGTGGAGTCTTGTTTGACATTGGTGTCAATGCCTTGTGTGATGAGCTTATCGTGAACCATGTGTGATGACACCTAGAATTTGCCATATTGGTCCGGTTGACTAAGTGATGCAACCTATTGAAATGATCTTAGGCAACAATTTTAAAGAGTGAAATAATTTGACATTATACATCTTTTGTGGCCTACCTTGTGAGTGTGTGAACTTGCTTGAGCACCCTTTGAGCTTTAGCCTTTTCTTGGAAGAAACTTGACGCAAATGAGACCACTATTTATCCCTTCACCCATAATCCTCATGAAGTGTGGTTTGTTTGAATAGCCAACTTAGGCCAAAAGCCTAAGTTGGGGGTGTGGTGAAAAGAGAAGGTAAATCAAGAAGTGCAAAGAAGTCCCCTTGACCCATGGTTTTGAGAAAGATGGAACCCCTCCATAAAAAAAAGCTAGAAAAAGAAAAAAAATGAATGAAAAAGAAGAAGAATGAAAAAGTTGTGGAATAAAGTTGTGAAAGTCACAAAACAAATGGGGTGTCTGGTATTCCATGGAAAGTGAATAATGGGGTGAATTTTGATCATAAATGAGAATGATGAAGAAAAGGAAAGGAAGTGTTGTTCATACCACATTTCATGAGGATAGCAACCACTGAGCCTAAATGACCATACATTTACACTCAACCCCGTTACAAGCCTTGATAAGACCTTTTTTTTTTTATCTTGAGTGAGCTGAAGCAAGTGTTTATTGGAAAATAAGGTCAAACCTATGGGTGGAGTCATGCATGTGTTCATCTTTGTGAGTGTGAGAGTTGTTTGTGATTCCAAAGCTATAAATTGTTGAACAATTGTGTGTATGTGTGGAATCATCTTTGTGTGAGGGCATTTGAGTACCTTTGTTGTTCTTGAACTTGCATTTGAAGCAAGTATTGTGAACTTGAGAATCTTTGATAATGGTGAGTCACAACTTGAATCTTTGAGTGCATAATTGATCCTTGTATAAGTAAATTAAGTCTTGTTGTGTGCATTCATGATTGAACTTTGTGCAGCACTGTTTGAGACATCCTTTTTTAACTGCTGAACTTGAGTTTTACTTGAGGACAAGCAAAAGTTTTAGTTGGGGGTGTTGATGAGTCTGAGATTTGAACTCATTTAGGTCTTTATTTATAATGATATAGTGTCCTCAAATGCTTATTTTGTGCCAATAACCTATGGGAAATCCTTGATTTCCAAGTATTTGGATTGAGGAACAAAGCAAGGACACTAATTTGCAAAAAGGAACGAAGCGAGCTGAAAGAAGGAAGAAAAAAAAGCCTGGTGATCGCCAAGTCTACTTGGCGAGTCGCCGGAGGGTTTCTTGACCACCTAAAGTTCCAGTGTGGCAAGATCTGAAAGGGAAAATCAAGTCGGCGAGAGAAAGGTGCAGTCGGTGGATAGCCAAGTAGGTTCCGCGATGCAGTGTTAGTTCGCCCAAAGTTACAGACCTAGAGGATGCTGAAGGCCAAGACAGAAATATGATGGAATTTGCTAAAAGGCGCATCGCCGAGTGGATTGGCGAGCCCGACTTACTGCGCTGAATGGCTCTTTGCAGCATATTTTTGGCGATTATAAATACGTTTTTGAACATTTAGTTTAGAAGCTTTTATCATTAGCAAGTATCATATTTTTGAATTTTTAGAATTCAGAGTATTGAGACAAGTTTTTCGTTAGCTTTGAAGAATTGAAGTTTTTCACTTTTGAGAAATTGGAAATGGGTCTTTGAGATTCCTCAATTTGGACCTTTGTAAAGACGAAATTAATCTTACCTAGTTGATGGAAACACAATTTGCTAATGATTTTTATCTTTTATGATGTCTAGCTGAAACCCCAATTCTCGGGGGTGAGTGATTAAGGGCTGATTTAGCTTATGGGTATTGCTAATTGTTAGTTTAAATGTTCTTTAGAAGTGATTTTAATCATTAATTGAGGTTTAATTTGGCTTGCTCGAGAGAGAGGTTTTTAAACCAAGATTATTGATTGATGGTCGGTGGGTATTGGGTTGTCATGGGTTCAACTCGAGAGAGTGAATCCTAAACCCTTTTCCACACATTCAACTCGAGAGAGTGAATGGACTAAAGCGTAGGTTGTTCTTATTTTGCATGCTTGTTGATATTCGAGAGAAATCAACTTGATTCGTGCTAAATTGTTCGAGAGAAAATTTACCTCTCTATAGTCTAGCTTAGTCACTAATTTACAGCTATTTTCTAACAGTTGCAATTACCCATTTGTCTATATTAGCCTATAATCGAATCACATCCCAAAAGCCCATCTCATTAATGTCATTTCGTGTTATTTGTTGTTGCTGTAGTTGATAATTAAAACAAAAAAACCCTGTTGAATTATGTATTTATTCGATATTGTCTATTCCTATGGCTGATTTGAGCACATTCGTACTTTCCTAATGAATTTTAAACACGTACCACTGCATGTGGGATTCGATCCCAACTTACTTAGTTGGGTTATTATACTGACTAGCGATTGTTAACACTTAGAATTGGATGAAGTGTCATTGAAACATTAATCAAAATGGCACCGCTGCCGTGGAGTTGTTTTGGTTAAGATTCTTTGGTTAAGTTGAATTTTGTTCTTTCTAGTTATAATTGAATCTATTTACTTTTGTTTTGGCTTTCATGTTGCTTGTTTAGAACAAAATAAAGGAGCATGTCTTGTAGCAATGGTGACCAAATGGACCACTCTCCTATGAGAATGATGATTCTTAGGGATAACATCTTAAGTTTAAGTCAATTAGAGGGTGAGTCAATCCATGAGTTGTGGCTGAGATTTAAGTCACTATTGCTACAATGCCCAGATCATGGAATCTTAGATAAAATGCTACTGGATTGCTTCTATAGAGGTCTTGGTCCGGAAAACAGAGGAGTGGCTGATCAAATTTCTCCAGGTGGTCTCACACGACTACCATATGCAATAGCAGCCCATCTCCTTGATCATATGACCAAGACCAATAAAGAGACTAAGAAGGACCAAATTTTGGCCACATTGTTGACTCAGCTGGATCTCATGGCTAAACAGATTATGGAATTGGAGGTACCATACAAAAAGAAAGAGAGCTACATTCCCGCTCACAAGCGTATAAAGCCCAAGGAGTGTGAGGGTGGACAAGTAAAAGAGATACTCTCACTCATTCTCTACAAAGTCGAAGAACACGACAGAGTGTTAAATAATACAAAAGAGAATGTCTCTGTCACGACCCAAGCCTAGGGCCTAGACGTGACATGGCGAATGAGGAACCCGAAGGAACCCCAAACAAGCCTCTCAAACTTGTCATCTCACTTCATCGGTCGCGGAAGTACAATCAACATTAATTAACGGGAAAATAGGGACTAAG
>JAJOOS010018973.1:0-19670 GCA_029582725.1 Solanum chiquidenum | reverse complement strand
AAATAAAGAAAATGTGCATACTCTACTAATTAATTTAATTTTAGTCTCTCAATTATCTAGGAGTTTAACTTGACTATTAGTATTTTATAGAATTACTTAACGATAATGATAAAGTCAGGCAAAAATAATTAATTTTCTTTATTTATTAAAATAAACAAGTAAAATATTATTTTATTATTATAAGAGTCAAATTAAAGATACCATTTACTATTTAATTTATTATTTATAATTAGTGGATATAAATTATTTTTCGAGAAAATTCTCAGCCAATAAGAGGATACCATTTTCCTTGATTCCTATAATTATTTCTTCTCATTATTTATCCTTTCTACCATCTCTTCTCATTACTAGTGTGGGGAGGCCCGTGCGAAGCACGGGCCCAATAGTAAAAATATTATGGTTGTAAAAATATTGTAATACTAATGAATCAAGGGTCAGGGCGTTTGTAGAAGATAGATAATATGATCTATTATATTATGTACTATTAGAAATATTCATAATATGTACAATAGACATAAGTATGATGTTGAGTTGAACGATTTGCACATACTAAATAATGTAATATAACCAAAATAATATAGTACATGTTGCAGTTTTGGTATATAAGATTAGCATGCCATTGTCTATCATATTTAGAGGACACTGCAGTTTACTTGTCGATAGCTAATCTGCCTGATGCAAAAAACCAGAGCATAGGGAGAGTCATTCATTATATTGTCCCTAGCATAAGCAAAAGTGACAAAATGGTGTGAGGGAGTTCCTGTAATTAGACAGTTTAAAGTATGTTAGAAAGTGCAAATATGGCAACAGATAGCAAAGCAATTTTAATATAGGGAGCAAATAGAAAGAAAATCATGGAATCAGCATAAAACTGATAGATTTGCTGTTGAATCAGTGTGTGATTGGCCTAATAGTTAGCAGCAATTTTTGAAATAAATGTAAATATGGAGAATTCATAATCATTCTGAGCTATAGTTTGGTGTGAAAGTGACATGTAGACTGACCTTTTACACCTTTTTGGTTGGTGTGGGTGGTTCAAATTTTCCCGGTACATTTGAAGGACCAGTTGCAACAGTTGTTGCCATCACTTCTACGTCACTTATTTCCAAAGGCTTTATCTTTTTAGAAGTCCTATCAGTGGTGTTCTGTGGAGTATGTTGTTTTTCAATGTAGGAAAGAATGGACAAAGTTGCATTCGTGGTATTTGAGCTGCCCCAAGATGACTTCCTTAGCTGAATTTCGAATACTTTGTTTGACAACATCTCATGGACATGATTAAGAGACAATGATTGTCGATGTAAATGTAACAAGTTAGAACAAACAGTTTAGAACAAAGCATATGTGGTAAAGTGTTTGTGCTGAAGATATATGGTATTATCACAATAAGTGTGTACAAGTAGCTAGTGGGAATGAGAGATAACCTTAGTGCAAGTTATGTCAAATATGTCTTCTGATGTCATGGAGAGTAATTTTTCTCCTAATTCAGCAGAGATAGATGCTGCGGTTATAGTAGTATTGTCAATAAGATCAATTTGGAAGCTACGGCTGAAATGAAGGGAAGTTTGAAAAATTTGTATAATATACGCTATATTTTGTACAAAGTGTAATTTAGAAGTCAAACAAGTATAGTACCGAGGCACTAATGATGTTTTCCGATTGCATTTTGGACATTCAAAATCCTTTCTATCCTTTGTCCGCTTCTTCTGTTTGCATCCTGAGCATTCAAGCACACAAAAGTCTTGGAACTCATCTAATATGACCATCTCTGCTTCAACATAGAACACTCCCATTTGTGGGAAGTTTTGATTATTTAGGCAAAGCTACAGAATGAGAAAATGAATAAGGATACTCTCAAATGAGCAGGTTCAAGTATGACTTACAGAAGGTGCTGATGAGATTTCTGCAATAAAGATAAGTTGTTGGCCAGTAGGAGTGACTATCATGGGAGCGATAGATGAGCTTGTTGAGGTTTTCTCTGATGGAGAACTTAACAACATTGTTTTGTTTTATTTTGCCCTATTGTTAGAACAAATAATATGTTTAGTAGGTTCTTTCCATGGAAAGTAAAGCTATAGAATAAATATGAAATGTGAGTACCAGTTGATGAGTGCCATTGCCTGTGGGTAATTCGGATTCACACGTACTGTGGAATTGTACCTAGTCTGCAGTGACAACCCTGCATAACACATAGGTTGGATATTGTTTTGTTGTTATATAAAATTATGTTGGTAAGAAGTTGAGTGCATATGTACCTTGATAAGTAGAGATTCCTATACTCCTTCCGAGGATTACAAGCAGATCTGCCTCTGTTGCCATTTTTGAGGAAATTTCATGTCCTTCTATTTCTCCGAAATCCTCCCATAGAGTGAAGAGAAACTGATTTTTCCTGAGAGTGTCAGAACATAAGGACAGAAGAGTAAGTACTATGATAATGCTTAGACGATAAATTGATGATGTGAGCAGAGAAATGCAAAAAGTGGTTACTTATTCAAAATATTTGCAGAAAATGGGTAAGTAGAATGTCAAATGTTATACTTACTGATTGTCACAAAGGGTAATTTCTCGACACCTATGATGACTGCGACCGGCGTTTTTTTGAGGACCACAACGAAGAACGATTGCCAGTATATCTGCATATATAATACATAATGAAATGTTGCAAGTCTTCTGCAGCAGTAAAGATGTATATTTCAGTCTGATAACAGCTAGTACGATGGATGTACCTATTTCAGCAGCAGAATCAACCATCAGATGAGGAATGCGGTCAAAGCTGGTGATATTCAGCTTGGTCGGCGGTGGAAGCGGTCTTTCAACTTCATTAGATGCTTTGATTTGTTCAATTTTTGTTTCTTTGTCAAGAATCCAGTAAAATTTATGTATTGGCTTGCCGTATGAAGTTGGTGAGACTTTCACTCTTGCAGTAGAGATGAGGTAGGTATTGAGGACTTTAAGCGTAGCTGCATACTGCTCGATTTCGTCAGCGTACATAACTGCCTTAATTTGGCATTCCTAAAAGTAAGAGTTATAGAAAGTTGAGATTAAGTAAGTTGAGAGGAAAAGAGCAATAGTCATAAGATAAAATATAATAATGAGCTGACCTCTTCATCTTCCAAAATTAAATTTTGGAATGTACATTTCTTGTCAAGGCTTTCTCGTGGGCGTCCTATTTCGACAATTTGAACTTTGCAAATCCAATCTCGTGTTGCTGGTTCTATTTGGTCGATGTTCACTCTTAGTACCATGTTTGTAGGGAATATAGTTAACCAAATAGTAGTAGCTGCAGGATAACATGAATATTAAGTCAAAGTAGTTGCTTTGTTGGTTTTTTATGAACAGGGCTGATTAAATTAGGGACATGCAACATTGTTTCATCTCTTTAGACAAAAGGGAAAAATGAATCAAATGAAAGCAGCACTGTGGAATAAAATGCACTTTGTAGGTGCATAAATGAGCTTTTAATGTAGTAACAAAGCACAAAGAAACTCTTGTAAAAGCAAGTTAGGACAAACATTGAAGATAAAGTACAAACTCATAAAGGATCACATAGCATGTATCATACTATTTATTCTTGCTGCCATCTTTATCTGGTAACCATTTATGTTCTATTAGTATCATGGAAGATACAGTTTGTAGAAGAGACCTAATCTGTCACATTTATATCCAAAGGCACCATTTAGTCTTACAAAAAAAGTTTCCTATTTTTGATAGAAACTCAATTTTCATGTTACTATTTAAAATTTCAATAAAAAGAAACCAAAAGAAAAAGACAAAAGAAAGCAGCTATGCTACAGATATTTTGATCATGTTGGGCATGAAGCTAAAAGCATACTGCTGGGCCCATGGTATATCTATGAAAGATTGAATAGTATTGAAAGCATTAAATATGAGCCATCAAACAGGAAACTCATAAGGGAGGCAATTACTTTGACTTTTACATTTGCAATATCAGTACAAATGTAATACCATAGTAATTGACGTCCAGCTAATAACTGTAATTTTGATCTATTTTGATTTACTGTTTGGTGACAAGCAAAATCTGGAAGAAAAATTAAAAATGGGAAGAGGGAAAAGATGAAAAGGGACGAAACAATACCTGAGAAAGGGAGCAAAATTTTTTCTTGAATGAAAGGCTATTAAATTTGTGTTGTATAAGTAATATATATATAAGGGTAATATTATATATATTATATATATATATATATATATAAATATGTATTACCTTACCCTTATCTAATTTGTTATTTTTATTTATTTTATAAATATAGAAATTATAAAGGACAAAAAAACTACATGTGTGTTGTTAGAAATTCATGGGGTTTTGGTTGCCAATGAAATTGTGCCAAAAAAGACAGAAAATCAGTACATTTGGTAGTAAAAAAAGAGACAAAATCATTACCTTTGACTACCTAATGTAATAATTTTATCTGTTTTTTGGCATTATTTCATTGGCAACCAAAACTGCATGAATTTTTAAGAAGACAGTTGTAGTTTAATTGTTCTTTCTAAATAAGGAAAAAAAATATTTATCTATCTATGTGTATATATACACTCTCTCTCTCTCTATGTACATACATATATATATATATATATATATACACGCACACACACACATCAAATCATGTGTCATCTGGTTAGTATGGTAGCAAAAATAGTATAGGATTAGCATTTTGTTTCTACTGTAAAATTGAATGTAGGAACTATTAGGCTAAAGGTAGATAATGCATTTTGCTAAAAGTAAAATACATTTGAATGCCTAATAAGTTGACAAGCACACAAAGATCACTACTGCCTTTGCCTTTTCCTTTACTACATGCGAAACTTCAATGATACTCCTTGTAGCTTTATCCTATAGTAAGGGAAATTCATTAATCTGTATTTCACATTATTAGGGACTTTAAATGTGAATGATTTGAGCCTATATGATTACGGGCAGAATTAAGTATACTAAGTGGAACAAGCTCTGCCATTGAGATGTTGACGTAACAGGTGATGGTTTATTCTGAAGGAACACAGTAGATTGTGGTGGAGTTATACTTTGACGGCCAGAGTCAGTCTTTGTAAAATGGAGAGCAGCAAGATTTTGGGAAAGAACATGTGTTTGAGCAGAGTATTTTGGCTGGCGTAGTGCCAGAAGAGCTACCCTTTTTTCATTTGGTATTTTATGGTAAGAAAGTGGGTTTCTCAGTTTTTTGGCATCCTTTTTGGTAGTAGCTGTTTGTTCAGGCAGGATTGCATTCATTTTCCGTTTAGTGGTAGACAGCTGAGGGCAAGTATTTAGCGAAGTTCTTTTATTGAAGGTAATATCGTGGTGTTCAATTAGGGTCAGTGAACACAGAATAACATAGTACAATGTAGACTGAAGAATACAGCAGAACAGTAACAGAGGTAAAAAAAAACTATAGAGCAGGAAAATGCAGAAACTTACGTTTGTCAGTCAGAAGTTTGTTCTCTATTTCACCAGCTGAATAAGTGTGAGTTCGAAAATCCTACATAAGGTGTAGCAAGTATGCAGTGTATTAGTTAAAACTATGCAAAAGCGAAGATTCAAATGAAGATTGCATTCTTGAGACCACTCTAATTAAGTAAAAGGTCATATGACAGCCTACCAAGAGCAGAGCATATATTAAAAGGCACATATGTGGTAAAGGCGCAAATAGCAGTCATGTTTGAGGGTCAAGCATATATGTGGTTAATACATTGGGTAAAGTTGTTGGAAATTTGGATAATTCCCAAAGTTAACTGTCTTTTTAGTGTAGAGGACCTGGAGAATGAAGATCGTCTGGTTGTTTCAGCTAAACTACTGTAGTTTATTCTGTAAATTAAGAAGTTGTTCTTTCCCGTTGAATTATCTTTCATTCACCTATTGACTACATATTTGTTATGGACATCAGCAATGTAGAAATCCCAGAAGCAGTAAGACATAGACTGGAGTTTTCCTCTAGTTTGACACGACATATATACTGCAAATCAATACTAACGCAACTAATGAAAAAATTGACTGACATTTGCGCATTAGTACAGAGAACTGCTATAGTATATTACATTGATTTGTTTAGAGGGCATTACCTTTATATCATATAACCCATTTAGGTATAATTACATTTGATAAGAGCCCTTCTGTTCCCACTGAAATGAATAGAGAGAGTAGAAGAGAATGACCAAATATATAGTAAGATTTGCTTATGTAAAAGGACACGAACTTAGTAGGCAATTTACTGCTAACAAGCTAGAGACTTTTGTCATCACAACAATTGCTTTGACTTGATGATTTTATAATATGTCTATGCCATTGATTGCACTGTGTATAATTCAGAAGTCATTTAATTTGATAAGAACTACAAGAGAGCAAACAGAGATCCAACTAATTGTCCAGGAAAAAGAGGAAAATGAGCAGAGCAAAGGCAGGCAACATACCTTTGTTAGCTTGGAAGATCGATGAACTCCAAAGAAGCTTTGCATATTCACAGATGTAGAGGAAGAAACAAATAACAGGTGGCAGTTGCAGTGGAGGTATGAATAGGTGTCAACAGAAGAGAGCCTTCAGTTGTTGCAATGTTTAAATGACGCGGAAACCAAAAAGGCAAAATAGAAGTGGCCTTAATTTTTTATCTATTTACAGAAGTAGCCTTAAACGTACAGGGGTAAGCAATTTATTGATTTGGTCGGACTGAGGAAACCCTCACTTATTAAGAATGGCAATTTACTCCTAGCAAGCTAGACACTTTTCTCATGAGAACAATTGCTTTGAGTTGATGATTTTATAATATGTCTATGTCATTGATTGCACTGTGTATAATTAAGAAGTCATTTAATTTGATAAGAACTACAAGAGAGCAAACAGAGATCCAACTAATTGTCCAGGAAAGAGAGGAAAATGAGCAGAGCAAAGGCAGGCAGCATACATTTGTTAGCTTGGAAGATTGATGAACTCGAAAGAAGCTTTGCATATTCACACAGAATATGCTTAAGAGAAAAAAAGTATGTACCTTTGATGGAACTCACAGAGTTAGTTAAGTTAGTCTTCAGACTCTATCTGCCCTGGTGGGACCATGTAGTCTATTAGTTAATTCATCCCGTTGTTGATATAAATGGTGGATCTTTCTGTGGCTTTCTTCTGCAGTAGAGCAGATCAGCAGGACTGCATGATGATATGTGATTTGTTTGTGAAATTAGAGTCATATGGATGGAGAATGAACTGAGACAAAAGGAAGGGCAGTTATTCTATACGTAGCAAGTTAGCATGAGAACTAAGGTTCTGACTAAACGACATGGAGCTAAAATGTACCTTCTACTCCTCTCTCTAGCTGAGTTCATTTGTTGCTTTTTGAGCACCAAGAAATTGACAATTATAATACCCAATGTGTGAAGTTGGTACAATAATTTTAACAGGTTGAGAGAGCAATTGAAAAGGGTAGTTTGCGTTTACTTTTCAATTAATGTTATGTCATACAAGCTAAAAACCCTATGCTCTTCCACTAAGGTGAAGCTGCAATGAAGTATGGTTGATAAAGTTTGTTAAATGAACAATAATAAATTCTATAGAGAATGAAGACGTTTCGACTCTTCTGTTGATACACTATGCAACGTATAGAAGAAAATATCTTGGTGAAGTTACATACAAAAAGGATTGATATTGTGAAGACAGAAGCAAAAAGATTGATATTCTCACTTGTCAAAGAGAAACAAGTTGAGATATGGGTTGAATGCCACAAATAAGAACAGAAATGTAAAAATAAGCGTGAGAAATCATCTGTACCTGCTTGCTCTGAATAGTGTGTTTTATTTTCTATGTTGGAAACATTGGTATTCAGTTGAGCAGAACCACCAGCAGAAGGCATGAGATGCAATGTCTGGACATCAGGACAATTAACCAGATTCATTTTTGTAGAAATGAAGTCCGTGTTACTACTGCCTGCAGCTACAGTCATGTGACCATGTTAATCCTAGAGTTTGAAATGAAAAACAAAGGAATACAAACCACATTCACTGCACTCAATTACTATATCAGTGTCTACGACATTCCCAGTTCCACAGAAATACTTAAGAGTTAGCTTTAGGTCCAAAGCGAAGCATGATTTTGCCTGTTTTTTGGCATTATTTGATTGGCACCTAAAACAACATGAATTTTGAAGAAGACAGTTGTAGTTTAATTGTTCTTTCTAAATAAGGGAAAAAAATATTTATCTATCTATCTATATATATATATATATATATATATACACAGACACACATACACACATCAAATGATATGTCATGTGGTTAGTATGGTAGGAAAAATAGTATAGGATTAGCATTTTGTTTTTAGTGTAAAATTGAATGTAGGAAATGTTTGGCTAAAGGTAGATAATGCATTTCCCTACAAGTAAAATACATTTGAATGCCTAATAAGTTGACAAACACACAGAGGTCAGTACTGCTCTATTGGTATAAAAAAAAAAATGTAATTTAGATTCTTCATTTGCAATATATGTTCAGCAATGGATCAAAAAACATTTAGAAATTGCTCAAAGTATAAGTTGACTGAGTATTCACATGAGTGAATTCCCTTTATTAAACATGTATATGTCTTATGCAGTGCTCCTTCAGTGGGAAGAAAGTTTGTAATATTAGTTGAGAAATGTTTACAAGAAATAAAGCGTGAAAGAAATTTTGAAAACAAATAGAAAATTATGGTTCCTGCTGCAGTATTGCTACTTCAGCATCTACATTAGCGATGAGGTGCCAGTTGATTGAAGCAGTGCGTACAATGTCATTGTTGCAGCAGTTTGCTGATGTTGCTATAGATTGTTATTGTCTTCATGGTAAGAAGTTGAGCAAGCACATTCATCTTTGCTCCAAATTGAAAACGGCTAACCTACAATGGAAGAGAAAGTATGTGCTTTAGGATATATATATGTCTGTTTTCTCAAAATTAGGAAGAAGAACAAGTTAAAAGCTGCAATGAAAATAGGACAATGTATGTTCTAATTGACTGTGTTCTTTAAATATATATATGAACTCTCTCTTTCAACTGATGACACATGAAATACAGAAGAGTAGAGAAAGCTAGTGTTTACAATGAACATGTGTGCTATAGTCTTAAAATTATAAGCAAAGTAAATACTTGAAATATATAATATGACACTCTGCAAAAAATGAATGTAACATTAGATATAATATACCTTTGAGTAAAGAATATTTTCACTGTCTTTGCCTTTTCCTTTACTACATCCAAAACTTGAATGATAGTCCTTATAGCTTTCTCCTATAGTAAGGAAAATTCATAAATGTGTATTTCACATTATTAGGGACTTTAAATGTGAATGATTTGAGCTGATATGATTACGGGCAGAATTATGTATACTAAGCGGAACAAAAATGCTAAAGCTTTATATATATTTGAAAAGTAAATAAATTAAGTTGCAAGCAAATATAGAAGATTAATTTTTCACCAAAGTTGAACTGTAAATTTAGACAGAATATGCTTAAGAGAAAAAAAGTATGTACTTTTGATGGAACTGACAGAGTTACTTAAGTTAGTGTTCAGACTCTATCTGCCCTGGTGGGACCATGTAGTCTATTAGTTAATTCATGACATTGTTGATATAAATGTTGGATCTTTCTGTGGCGTTGTTCTGCAGTGGAGCAGATCAGCAGGACTACACGATGATATGTGCTTTGCTTGTGAAATTGCAGTCGTATGGATGGAGAATGAAATGAGACCAAAGGAAGGGCAGTTATTCTATACCTAGCAAGTTAGCATGAGAACTAAGGTTGTCACTAAACCACATGGAGCTAAAATGTACCTTCTACTCCTCTCTCTAGCTGAGTTCATATGCTGCTTTTTGACCACTAACAAATTGAGATATGGGTTGAATGGCAGAAATAAGAACAGAAATGTAAGAATAAGCATGAGAAATCATCTGTACCTGCTTGGTGTGACTGGCGTCTTTTCTTTTGTATGTTGGAAACATTGGTATTCACATGAGCAGAACCACCAGCAGAAGGCATGGGATGCAATGTCTGGACATGAGGGCAATTATGTATTGTTGAAATACCCTACCAGAATGTAAAGTTTCATTTGGTTCTTCATCTCTTATTTGAATTTTATAACAATAATTAATATTCACGACAAGAAACAGTGTCTCTTTTTCTTAATCCTTTTGATAAAACTGTAGATTCAATGTGAAGAAGTGTATCAATAGAAGTGATGTTTTTTATACTTGGTAGTTGGTCATGTTCACAAGAAATTTGCGTTTTGAAATAACTATATGTCTTGTTAAATTTTTTAATACCACAATGCCAGCCATTTTGACCATAAGGAAACAATAGTGGATATTGTAATGGGTCATAACATCCATAATAGTAATTGGCCAATTGGGTTTTGTTACTATGAGTGTAATTCGAATATGTGGTGTGCGAATTTTATCATTTAGTTGATCTTCAATTCAAATTGCCCCAACTTCAGATGCAGTTGGTAAGTTATATGTTCTTTGGTCTAAATTGGAACTTGAGTTTAGAGCAATGTAAAATTCAGATAAATTAGGAACAACTGTTAATGATCTAAGAAAAGTAGAATAAGGATTAAGCTTTAGTATATCCATGAATTTTGTAACAATTAGCTCATTAAGATTATCTGATAACGTCATTCGATTTGTTAGCTCATTTTCATTATCATAGAAATATAATTGTAAGTTTTTTGCTTTTCCTGTTGAGGGTATCAAATCATCAATGAAGTGATACATTTGTCCTTGGACTTTAAATGTATAGATGCCACGATTTCTCTTTGCTAATTCTCTATCATAATGTACTCCAAGTGAAGTGAAGGCAAACATATTATTATAGGCTCTATTGTAAGTGCGAAAATATTGACTTTCTTTGGAGTCACCCAAGAACAAATTTCGCAACTCAATAGGCATCTTATGAGAACTTAATCTAATTGATCCATTATCACAACAAAAACCTGGTGATTCATATTGAAACCCTTTTGCTACACAAAATTTGCAATTTGGAACTTTCTTTAAAACCAAGTAATCTTTTGGCAATAAATTACCATTTTGTAGATTGACTTCTAACTTATTTCTACCTGTGCAAGGTAAAAAACAATTATTTGTTATATATAAAGTGAAAACAATACATTGTCTTTAATGATTTTGGTAGAAATAAGCATACCTTTATTTGCAGTACGTGTTGAAGGTAATTTGCTTGCAACATGAGATGCAGCTGATGTTGATCCTAGTATGAGGAATAGCAATATTTAGAAATAGTTAGGTAATTATGAGAAATGAATATAGTTAAAATAGTTGAATTAATATTTCTGAACTGACCTAGTTCAAAGGTATATAAGCAACTAACTATATGTTCTCCTCTAGTTGTAGTACCTGGTAGGTTTGTAGGTTTGGAAGCCGCAACCAAAAAATGAGCAAAGTAAATGTATTAAGAGTAGGTTAGTTGAAGCGTGTAACTATAGCTATAGATATTTACAAAAGAGATTTCACAGAAGGAAGATAAGAATATGCTTAGCTAACGTTGTTGAGGAGATAACGAAGAAGTGGTAATTGTAAGAGCATCAATATTATTTGATTGATGAAGGGATTTTTGTCTTTTTGATTCAGCCCTTTTTTCTCTTAGCTGGGATAAAAGTAATTCTTTTCTTTGCGGTGACATTTCTGGATATCTAGTACGTCGACGCAAATTTGTATGAGAAGTTCATTCTTGGGCAAGCACGTTATCTCTATTTTCTTGTATTCCTGTTTGAAGTAATTCATGATTTCTTTAAATAATTTATAACCTAATGTAATGTAGGGAAAATACATAGAATTGACCACAAAAAAGGCTTGTGCTACCATGAGGGCAATATGGATTAATGAGAAACATCATATAAGTATTACAACATTTTGATGGAAGTATGCATGGAAAACTTGTTCAATTGATTTAATAAGTAGTTGTTCCAACAGTCAGTACATCATATGTTGTCTTCGAAGACATAAGATTGTACTTTAGAACAAACGAAACATAAGTTATGCAATAGAAGACGGTTTGACAATTTAAAGCTTGTGTGGTAGTTCAATAGCCATATAAACAACTTTATGTTGCTGGCAAGGATGAATCTATTGTCATTATTGTGCTGGACAGTTTTGATCATTGAAAGAATGGAAAGGGAAAAAATAACTTCATTAGGTTGTCTCCCACCATCATGAAAGCAAGATAATTATTGCAAATATTCTCCGGAAGTAAAAATACTATATATTCCAAAAATCTCTGTAGAGAAAAGAATATTGTCACGATGATTCACTATTACCACAAAAATAGACTGAAGATACTATATGGCAAATAAATCAGACATATTATATGCATTTGCAAATGACCTGTGACCATTTGAAAGCACCTAACTTTTATTCATACGTGTAAAGTGATTCTGATTTAAAAATAACGATAATCTTTGCCTATTGCTATTCTCAAAGTTCCATCTATTCCCAGGAATAGAAATATTTAGAGATAGCTAGGTAATTATAAAAAATGAATACAGGCAAAATAGTTGAAGTAATATTTCTAAACTGACCTAGTTCGAAAGTAGATGAGCAAGTAACTATATGTTCTCATGTAGTTGAAGTACATGGTACATTTGTAGGTTTAGAAACTGCAACTGCAAAATGAGGAAAATAAATCTATTAAGAGTAGGTCAGTTCAAGCGTGTAACTATAGCTATAGATATTTAGAAGAGAGATTTCATAGAAGGAAGATAAGAATATGCATAGCTAACCTTGTTCAGGAGTTAATGAAGAAGTGCTAATTGTAAGAGCAGCAGTACTATTTGATTGATGAAGGTTTTTTTGTCTTTTTGATTCAGCCCCTTTTTCTCTTAGCTGGGATAAAAATAAGTGTTTTGTCTCTGGTGACATTTGTGCATATCTAGTACGTCGACGCAAATTTCTGTCAGAAGTTGTTTCCTGGGTAGGCACATTATCTCTATTTTCTTCCATTCCTATTTGAAGCAATTCATGATTTGTTATAATAATTTATAACCTAATGTAATGTAGGGAGAATACATAGAATTGACCAAAAGCATTTGGAAGGGAAAAAGCAAACTATTTCAACATAAGAATGTAATTATCTTTAAATTGAAGGACACACAAACTGAAATATATATGGAAAGAAGAATGAGAGTAGCCACCATCATAGGCCCTTTGTCAACAGATGGACAGAGTAGGAATCGAACATGTCTATGACATTCATCCTATATAAGCCTAATTAAATGAGTTTTTTGTCTTTGCAATGATTCTTTAGCATAGAGAATATTTGGAGTGTAATTATTCTTTTGAAACAAATAAAATAACCTATAACGGTTTTCACATATGAACATTTTACATATGAAACAGACTAATGCTGTAACAAGTATGATTAAAGGCAGTAAAACACTTCGGCTAACATACAGAATGGATGTTTAAGCTTTTCAGGAAATCTAGGACAAATGATTATGTAGATTAATAAATTTTGACCCAAGGACTCGAAATTTAAGGTAATTGTGCAGATTTCCCTCACTTCTTTGACATGTTATTGTGTTGGATACTAATGTGATATCATAAGTTCAACGCATCATATAATTCTAAATTTTGAAATGATGATATGCCTATTTTCAGCATTCATGCCATAACCATTGTAGACGTAAGCTAGAGCCTAAGATGAGGTGTCAATTAGTCACGTTATAAAATGAAGTTGACATCTGTATTCATTTGTGTTTTAGTTGAACCTGCGTTGATAAGTTTACACATTTCGGTAATATTGTCTATGTAGATAGTAATGTTTGTGGGTTTATTTTAAGTTCTTTCTGAAGAGAAATGAGAAGAGAGCAAAAGAAGAAATCTAGTGAGTTTAGCTACTGCAATATTCTAATATTGTAAGAAATTGTATAAGACACTTACACCCTGAATGAAAAATGAATGTATCTGTAGAGAATGTTGGCACTATGGTATTTATCGTGTATGTACTCATAATCTTGTGATGTAGTTAATGTAGCTCAGCTATAGTTAAGTGGAAATAATATTGGAAGAAAGCGTATAATGAACTTTGCAGTTTGACTATTCATAATAACTAACCTGTACGTTGAACTGTTTGTAAGAGTTCTGTAGCGATATCAATGGATTTCAGGCATATGACAGTGAAAACATTTTGCTAAGCCAATTCAGCCAACTCAATAAGGCAACAGACTGATATTGACACTAAGCTAAACATAAAGATAAAGATTGTGGCGGCATAGGCAAATGTTACTTTTATGGCAGGTGTAAATCATAAAAAAGGTTATACTAATAGCTATAAAGAATGCGCACGTTCATTGATAAAATTAGCTGTTGAAATGTAAGTTAAAAAACATTGTTACCTGAACTGCATTTGGTTTTTCTGTTTTTTTGGGAAATTCGAACAATGAGAAACAGCAGATTTATTTATTTCCTGTAAACAAACGAAACAACCAATAAAGTAAGAACTTTCATAGTAGTTTCTGTAAAATTTGAAGAGGTTTATCAAATAAGACCATAAAGAATTGCGTGCAATGAAACGGAGATATACATACACATGAGTATTTGACTACTATAAGTGTGTAATGTAGAAATTTGTTTGTGAAAGCTGTGAAAATGAAGCTACATCAGCAGAGCTGAAGCGATTAAGCTTTCACATGGGTCTATCAAATTGTATAGATCATGCGAGAAAACATATAAGGTACCTGTGAGCACGTGTGGGATGTCTCTGAATCTTGTGGACTGGCTAGCGTGTATATAAGGTTTGGGTCAGCAGTTGAACGAATCCCTCTAAGGTGGTGATAATGAACAGGCTGCTGCAGACCCAGTGGGCTGTTCTGTATGACTGTTATTTCTAGCGTTGAGTTACAGGCAATCTCCTGCGGGAAAAAATGATTATTTAGGAATATTGAATTTCAGTAAATTCAATATGAAATAAGTTACAACTACATATGGAACAAATGAAATGAATCATTAATTATATTACATGAAATATTTTATTTCCTTTTGGCAATGAATTTGTTTGGACAACTATTGAAGGAATTGAAAACGTAAACAATAGGGAAAATAGAAATGGAGAAACCCTTGAAAGCTGAAGTTTTGAAGCAGTGAAAGTGTGAAAGCCAATTTTGCGGTTTTGAGGGGTTGTGGTGGTTCGATGGTGAAGATAGTGTAACAGACAAATACATGCAATTATTCAGCAGAAGTTTGCAACACATACATACAGTATAATATAGCTTAATATGGTCTACATGAGACAAATTAGGAATGAGCGAAAGAGAAAAACAAAAGACAAATTAGGAATCGGAGAAAGAGCAAATAATGGAGAAAACATGTAAATTTTGCTTAAACCATGAAGAAGTACCTGCGCAGGGCGTCCGAGAGAAATAGAAATCTTCAGCAAAGCTTCAGAGACAGCTTTAAAACCTGTAGAGAAACACAAAACGGTAAAGAACAGATGGATTCGCCATTCAAATTTCGCTTAAAGGATGAAGAAGTACCTGCGCAAGTCGTCCGACATAAACAGAAATCTTCAGCAAACCTTGAGAGAGAAATTGAAAGGCTCTAGACAAACCGAAAACACAAAAGAACAGATGGATTCGCCATTGAAGAGTTCACAAGTAGAAAGAAGACTTAAGAGGGAGAGAAATTAGGGAGAGAAACAAAAATCTTGAGCAAAGCTTCAGTGACAGATTTAAAGGTTGTAGACAAACAACAAACAATAAAGAAGAGATAGAGTCGCCATTGAAATTTCGCTTAAACCATGAAGAAGAACCTGCGCAGGTCGTCCGAGACAAACAGAAACCTTCAGAGAGATGTAGAGAAACAGAAAAGAGTAAAGAACAGCTCGATTCGCCATTGAAGAGTTCAGAAATCGAAAGAAGAGTTGAGAGAGAGAGAAATTAGGGTTAGAAATTTGAGAAACTTCTAGAGAAAGTGAAAGGAAAATGAGAGAGGGCTTTATTGATGTACAATTAGTACTACCTTTAGTACAATGACAAGATGCAGTGTTGGTCCTGTAAATGTACAATTTCTAAATGTACAATTAGTACTGCATTTAGTACAATCAGCAGATGCAGTGTTGGTCCTTTTAAATGTACAATTAGTACTGCCTTTAGTACAATGAGCAGCTGCAGTGTTGGTCCTTTTTAAGTGCCACTTCTAAATAAGGGTAAAATATGTTATGTCAGCTCATTTTTACTTATCATATTTGGACTTATATTACTTAATGATAATGATAAAGTCAGGCAAAAATAATTAATTTTATTAATTTATTAAAATTAACATGTAGAACATTATTTTATTATTATAAGAGTCAAATTAATATTTTTTTGTTAAAATAACAATTAGGATAAAATAAAGAAAATGTGCATACTCTACTAACTAATTTAATTTTAGTCTCTCAATTATCTAGGATTTTAACTTGACTATAAGTATTTTATATAATTACTTAACGGTAATGATAAAGTCAGGCAAAAATAATTAATTTTCTTTATTTATTAAAATAAACAAGTAAAAAATTATTTTATTATTATAAGAGTCAAATTAAAGATAACATTTACTTTATTAATTATAATTAGTGGATATGAATTGTTTTTCGAGAAAACTCTCAGCCAATAAGAGGATAACATTTTCCTTGATTCCTATAATTGATTCTTCTCATTATTTATCCTTTCTACCATCTCTTCTCATTATATGTTATGTCAGCTCATTTTTACTTGTCATATTTGGACTTATATATGCATTAAAACAATAATTTATAGGTTAAATAATTAATACTAAAAATATAATATAATTTTTTTATAAAATTTATTCTTAATATATGAAAATTGACGATAAAAAAAATATTTTTAAATAATGGACAAGTAAAAGACGGATGAAGTATGTACTCCCTCCGACCCTTTTGACTTGTGAAATTTTGACTTGACACACTTCTTAAGAAAATAATGATTGGTATAATAAGTTTATCATTTTACTCTTATTAATTGATAAAGTTTTAAACATATTTACTCACTAGATTTTTTTTTAAAAATAATTTAATATTAATAAATTGAAGGTATAATAGAAAAAAAAATTCTTAATTTGTTAAATATATTTGACAAATAAATAAAAACGGAGAAAGTATCTATGAAATTTATGCCAAATGAAAGAGGGAAAAAAGGGAAGTGGACCAAAGCCCACGTGTTATGATACTTATGGAAAATAGAAAAGTGAGGTTCATCATATTCTTCCATGACAAGGCATGATTTGTAATTAAATAAAAAAGGTTGGACTTTTCTTAAATCTCTGGCTGAGGTACAAAAAACAAAGTAAGAAATATAACTTTTTGAAGCAATTTAAGACTTTAATAGCATTTATTGCAAATAGAAAGTGGGACCCATCATATTCACCATGAGGGCATAGTTTGTAATTAAATAGAAAAAGGAGGATCTTTTAAGAGTTCTTACTTAGGTTCAAATAATAATGCAAAAGTTACAACATTTTTAAGCAAGTTTATCTTGCAATTTTTTTAAAGGACTTTAATACCTCCAAACTTTTATTTAATGTCAGAAAACTGAGTCTCAAACTCTCTCTTCTAATATATAGAAAGCAATGGCCCGTGCCAGCACGGGCCCAATATTATTAATTATTATTTCCTTTTTTTTTTGTTAAGTTTGTTTTTATGTGAAATTGGAGAAAAGAAATTTGATGAATCTAAGGGTGTGTTCGTTATGTAAAATGTTAATTTTTCTATATTTGATCGATTAAAATCTTTGTAATATATTTTCTCTAGAATTTATTTTTTTCCCTTTTAAAATGAGGAAATGATTTCTATAATAGACGTATGGAAAAAAAAGTTACACATGATATTCTACATTGATAATGTCTTCCTCAGTTTTCAACCACACCTCATCTTTACCCTATAATATGGAGTTCTCCCCCATCTTCATCCCCTCCACCACACACATCCCTACCCTCTACCTTCACCTCTTATAATATTTGTCTAAATTATATAAAAATATTTTTAGAATAATAATTTTTGCTAACCTATCAAAAACAAGAATATAATTAAGAAACATATTTATTTTTCTAGAAATCATTTCTAAAATAATATTTTTAATCTTAACAAACACATCCTACGCTCTCGATCCATGAATAGATGATGATTGTCAAATAATAAATTATTATACTCATGGAAACACTATACCAGTAGATACATAAAGCGACATTTTATACACATAGAGTATTACTATTTATATATTAACGAAAGATGATTGATTTTTTCGTTCTTTTTTTTTTTTTATCAAAAACATATTACGAAATAATTTTATTAATTATATTTTAAAATTTTAAATAAAAATATTTTTGTTTACTATTTTTTTTTCTAAATTATTAGTACTTTATATAATTATTTAATAATAGAATAATATAAAAAAAAATCTTTATTAATTTTTTATCAAACAAGTAAAAAGGAAAAATGGCCAATCAGTAAAGTGAAAAGGAAGAAAGAGTATATGCCATGTGTTTATAAATAATTTTTTTAATTATGATTATAACTAATATACATATTACTTCAATAAATTATTTAATTATAATTTATCTCGACTCTGACTTTTAATAATCCTTCATCAAATTCAACTGAAATATATATGAAGTTAATTAAAGTATTAATTTGGGTATAAAACAAATAATTGTCTTTCACCAAATTAAAATGAAAATGGAAAATATATGGGAAAATTAGCGCAGAATTGACAAGTGTTATGTTGATGGCCCCCACAATACTCAATGACATTTCACCTTAGGGAATCATTTGTAATTTAAGAGAAAATGTGACTTCTTTTTAGAATTATTGATAAGGTCAAAATAAATAAGCATGAGGGATAACCCTTTTAAGCAAGCTTTCTATGCAATGGTTATACTTTGAGAAGTTGGAATGACAAAAATATCCCCACTTTCCAATTGAATGACCAATAAGCTGCCTTTGAAACTCTCTCTTCTAATATAAAAAAAATATGTATAAATATATTTAAATTTTTTATCAAAGTAAATATTTTTATGTATAAAATAAAATTTTAAAATTATATATATAATGTCGGGTTGGTTTGGTTTCGGATTGTTTTTTTTTAGTTAAAACTAAACCAACCCAAATATAGTCGGGTTTTTTTTTCAAAACCAAATCACTAATCGGGTTTTTTTTCGGGTTGACTCAATTTGCGATTTGATTTGATTTTTTACACCCCTACTTGCAAGATTCATGTATAACATCTGCAAAAAAATAAAAATATCCTTGATTTTCTCAAATATAATAAACATTGAGCAAAATTATACAATATATGACAGTTTAATATTAATTTTATTAGGGAAAATACATAAAAACCCCCCTGAACTTGGTACGAAAACTTACTTTAGTACTTAAACTTTACGGGTAATTATTTACCCCCTAATCTCTTTTCAAGTGAATTTAATATCACCCTAACAGCTGACGTGGCAAGTCAACAAATTTACTGCGCGTAAATATAAAAAATTAAAGAGAAAAATAATAAGTGGGCCCCATTTTTTCTTTTTAGCCAATAATCTTTTTTTCCTTCATCTTCCTCACACCCCACCATCCCTCTCGCCTTCAACCACCATTTGCACCACCTCTTTCTTCTTCGTCGAACCCCCCATTTCTTTAATTTCTCCTTCTTCGAAACCCCC
>JAJOOS010018971.1:0-24293 GCA_029582725.1 Solanum chiquidenum | reverse complement strand
TATATATATATATATATATATATATATATATATATATATAATAGGAGAGGAAAAAGTGTCACATGTCCACACCACAAAAAAGACATTTTTAAATAACTAAAATTAATTAAATATAAATTATAATTAATTAAATGGAATTTTTTTAAAACAATTTTAAAAATTATGACGATGTAACTGCAAAATTGTTTTTAATTAATACACATAATTTTATAATATTAAAAAAATAAACTTAAATACGGTTAACTTTTCTCCCACAAATTTTGAGGATCTTATTTAATTGACATTTAATATACAATAATATATTTCCTTAATTTCAAAATATGTAACTGTAAATTTGTATTTAAATTAACTTGAATATCAAATAAGCATATTATATATACAACTACTTTTTCAAAAGAAAAATTGTAACTCCTTTTTTATAGCAACAAAATATTTAAAAAGCACCAAAAAAAAGACATTTTTAAATAATTAAAATTAATTAAACATAAATTATAATTAATTAAATGGAATTTTTTTTAAAAATTATGACGAAGTGACTGTAAAATTGTTTTTAATTTAACACATAATTTTATAATATTAAAAAAATAAACTTAAATACGGTTAACTTTTCTCCCACAAATTTTGAGGATCTTATTTAATTAAAATTTAATATACAATAATATATTTCCTTAGTTTCAAAATATGTAACTGTAAATTTGTATTTAAACTAACTTAGAATATAAAATAAGCAAATTATATATACACCTACTTTTTCAAAAGAAAAATTATAACTACTTTTTTATAGCAACAAAATATTTAAAAAGAACGTGTTTTTTTTTTTGTGAAAAGTTGTTCTATTTTTAATGCTAAGTATTTTAAAAAGTACAACTTCCCATGTTTTCGAATCTATATATATATATATATAATTGGAGAGGAAACAATGCCACATTTCAGCACCATAAAATAGATTTTTTAAAATTATTAAATAATAGGATTAAATATTAAATTACTATTTTATTTTCTGTAATTATTTTAAATAATAAATAAGAAATTAAAAAACAATAACTGAATAATTATTAAAGTTATTTTAAAATCTAAAAATAAAAATATAAAAATTGCAAACACTAATTCAAAAAGCAATTTTCACAGCTTTTTTTTTAAAAATAATTAAATGTACAGTTACTTTAACTTTTTACTGATTTACAAAAGGGAAAAGGCTCAAATATGCCATCAAACTTTCAGAAAAGACTTATTTATGTCATCCGTTAAAAGTTTGGCTCATCTATGCCATTACCGTTTAAGAAAAGGCTCATTCATGCCATTATTTTTTAACGGTGGTTTTGCAAAACCATTTTTTACACGTGACCAATTATAATTCGGCCACGTCATTATTTTTTTTATAATAAAAAATTAAAATTCTGAACAAACATTTTAACGGTGGTTTTGCAAAACCATTTTTTAGCATCATGCAAAACTTTTAATTTGACAGTTTTTTCATTTACTTATCATGTAATTTGATATTAAAAATATTATTAGTTGAATATTTAGGTACCGATATTGCCTATTTTTTTCTACTTTCGAACAAAACAAATGATTGAAGTTTTTCTATTTGGAATCGATATGTTTCTTCTCAATTGAATATGCTAGAAGTGTCGTTTGTTGGAGGCTTCAGCTTCTAATAATGTAGAATGAGACTCAAATGCGAGACATAATCAATATTTTTATCACTTTAATATCAGATTGGTCAAAAAAAATTATTGATCTGAATACATTTTTGCTTTAAGAAGGGAAGGGTAAAGATGATTAAGCTCTAGCTTTGTTCCGTTACTAAATGAGAAAAAATCATATCATGTATCCTCACATCTTCCAAACATTTTTTTTGTTTCAGTAAGCAATGATGTCTAAAAATTTAAATATTTTTTCCTGAAACTTCCTATAGCAGGTGATAAAATTATGCAGGATAACTTTTGTTGATAATCACGTGAACTGCTCATATTTTTGTAGGATCGATTAGTTTTTTTGATATCTAACAGAAGGATTTACTTGAAGGATGTTTTCTGCTAAGAATGATACTTTAAGGATATAGTGTAAGTTTGAGGTATAGTTTAAAGATGTTTTTGGCTAAAAACTCCATTTTTTGTATTATTATACGAGTTGTTTAATTTTATTTTTAAGTTGTAGATATATTTTAAAATTATGTGAATTTTAATTTTTAGAACTTATAGATAATGTTTTTTTAAGTTGAAATATATTTTGCTGGGATAAGTCAAGTTGAATTTATAGTTAAAGTTTTGAGTTAGCAGCCCGAAGAAATATCAAAAAAATTATGTAGATATTTTTAGAATTCTATCCGCAGGATTTTCGAACAATCAGAATTTAATGCTCTTTATTTCCACTTAAAATGCTAAAGATAATCATGTGAAGCAACTAAAGAAACTCCAGAAACAAACAAAATTTTTATCGACATGTAATTTATGGTTATTAATGGGTTCAAATTATGCTATACATATTTATGAATAAAATTTAATTTATGTGTTAATATTTATTTTTCATGCAATGATTAACTATTCATGTTATTAGATTCCATCCGGAAGCAATTCAATTAATTATATATATTTTTTGGAATTATTAGTCCATTTTTAAAGTAGTCTACAATGAGCATTAAAATTGAGCTATATATTTTTATTCAGTTTTTCGATCATAAAACACAACACAATTAAAATATAAAATATTTGATGATGATCTAATTATTATTGAGCATCCATTACCCATTTAATTCTATATAGGTGATTCAAGTTAGATTTGATGCTCCTTACAACTTAAAATTTCATGATAAATGTGTCATATTTGATACACTAATTTAAATAATACAAGTGTATACTATATATTGGAGTATAAGTATAAAATAATTATTTTATTTAAAATTATCCGCGCATCGTGCGGGTACGTATACTAGTATATATATAATAGGAGAGGAAAAATAGCATACGTGTCAGCGATCTTGAAATTTTAGTATTTAAAAAATCAAATTTAAAAAAGAATATGTTTTTTTTATAAAAAAAAAACATGTCAGCAATGAAGAAATAACCGATTTTAGATTCTTTAATATTTGATTTTACAATTAAATAACAAATAAAAAGTTTTAGAAAAAATGAAAATATTTTTTATCCACTATTACACGTTGCTTGAAGTTTTAAAAGATAAATGAAAATAATTTTAAAACATTTCTAAAAAATAGGGTGTGCGATTCCTTTTTTTATGGGAAGTTATCACATTTTTAAATTTTTAATTCTTTTTAAAGTCTTTTATAGAATTATTTAAATTTACATTTTGAATTGAGAAGTTAATTAGTTTTAAAAAATAAAGATCTAAAATATAACTTTTAGAAATAAACGCTTTATTATTATTATTATTTAAAAATGGGAAGTTATCACATTTTTAAAGTCTTTTATAGAATTATTTAAAAAAATTAATTGAGAAGTTAATTAGTTTTAAAAAATAAATATCTAAAATATATTGTTTTTATTATATTATAATTTTTAAACAGTTCCAAAAATAGGGTGTATGATTTCTTTTTCTTTTTTTGTGGGAAGTTATCGCATTTTTAATTTTTAATTCTTTTTAAAGTCTTTTATAGAATTATTAAAATTTTTAATTGAGAAGTTAATTAGTTTTAAAAATAATTATCTAAAATATAACTTTTTAAAATAAACGTTTTCATTATTATTATAATAATTATAATTATTACTAATAATAATAATAATATTTATTTGTATATAATATAAGAGAATAAGAAATATGAAGTTTTAGAAAAAACCAAAACAAATTATATCCACTATTACACGTTGCTAAAGAAGTTTTTAAAACTAAACGAAATAATTTTATAACAGTTCTAAAATATAGGGAGTGTGATTTTTTTTTGTGGGAAGTTATCACATTTTTAATTTTAATTACTTTAAAAATATTTTATAGAATTATTTAAATTTTGAATTCAAGATCTGAAACAGTAAATAACTGTTTTATATTTAAACTTTTTAATTATCTTATCCTTCTGCAAAGTAATCATTCATTGAATTTCAGTGACACCAAAGGCATATAAGAGCAAGCAGAAAAGAAGCCTGTGGATGAGAATTAGGAGACCACCATAGCCAAGAAAGCTTCATTAAAGGATAAATTGAAGGTCGAAATAGAAGTGACAGTTGTGCTTCTTGAGAGTGAGAGCGACACGTTGAAGTGAAACTTGATTCTTCCCAAATACTACAACAAACTAGACTTTAATCATAAAATAATATTAAAAATATCTCTACTCATACTTTGGGACAAATTTAAAATCATAATTTAGTATTAAGTAAGATATTAATACGTTCACATACAAAAAGATAAACCTTATGAAATTTCTTAGTGCAAAAAATGTTCAAAAGAATACAAAATGATTTGTAAATGTTTTTACTTTGAATTCAAGAAGAAAAAAACAATAAAGAGTGTCAATAATAATAATAAACTAATAATATTATTAAAATTAAATAACATTTTCAGGTGAAAAATATATGTTTATTTGTATTATATAAAAGGAAGACTAACGAATAAGAATATTAAGGCAATTGATAAGATAATTAATATTTAGTCGATAATGTTATGATATTAAGTAGTTAATAATGTAGTAATAAACAAAAGTAAAGTATATTGTATGAATTATTAAATGATCATGTGATTCGTTCTTTAATTTCATGGAGATTTAATTATGTTGTGTTTAAGAAATAGATGACACAAGAAGTTTTAGTACAAGAATAAGATACGATATATTAAACTGAGTCATATTATATATATATGAATGACTAATAATTTTTAAAATTATTCACGCAACGCGCGGAAACGTATAATATATATATATACACGTCTACTTCTATTTGGAACTCATCTTATTTTAATACTGTTAAGTAATGAAAGATACAAACATGCTTATGTAAATTGGTGAAGAGATTGACGTATTGGAAGAATGAAAAATATAACTCAAGTGTAATGATTTTTTTTTTTTGGGGGGGGGGGGATATTTTTAGTGGGAAATTAGGCAGTATTGGAGTCAATTAACAATGAAGTCATAATTGACTTCTTACCTGAATTGTGCCAAATTATACCAAAATAGTTTCTACTATAACTAGTTACGAAAACCTTGTGTTGTGCGTGATCTAATATTTATTCATAAATTTATTTTTAAATAGAATAAATTAAATGATATGAAATCATTTCATTAAGTGTAAAAAAATACTTGATAAATATTATTAATGTCTACAAATTTTAAATAGTAAATATTAAATAATTTAAATTTTTTATTCTGAAATAAATTATACTCCCTCCGTTTAAAAAAATATGACCTAATTTGTCTTGAAACGAAGTTTAAGAAAAGAAAGAAGTCTTTTTAATCTTGTGGTTCTAAATTAAAGTTATGTCAAATGTACAAAAATGTCCTTTAATCTTGTGGCCTTAAACATGCCACATGGAAAGTTGAAGTTAAAATGTTGCCAAAAAAGGAAAAAGGGTCATTTTTTAAAAACAGACTAAAAAGAAAATTGAGTCATTCATTTTGAAACAGAAGGAGTAATATATATATATATTTGTGTGGTAGTAAATCATCTTTTTTTTTTGCGCGTAAAGGTCCATTGAGATGTGCATAGTTAAAATATTTTCATCATCGATCGTTGATTTTTAATGATATTCAAAATATATAAATAAAGATAGCTAAGTGGGGTCCCAAAATTTCAATAAAATATACACTAATTAAATTAAAGTAGAAAAAAAATATTTTTTAAAGTGTTTTTCGAAAATGTGGTTGCTGAAGCAGACCCGTTGACGGGGATGTGCCTGCTTCATCTTGTATCTCTC
This sequence comes from Solanum chiquidenum, assembly GCA_029582725.1. Lineage (NCBI taxonomy): Eukaryota > Viridiplantae > Streptophyta > Magnoliopsida > Solanales > Solanaceae > Solanum > Solanum chiquidenum. The sequence continues at coordinate 18,434 of JAJOOS010018971.1, read as the reverse complement.
TCTTATATAATAAGAGAATGTGCTACTCTTTATGTTTCAATTTATGTGACACAAATGGAATTCAGAAAGTTATGATTTTAATAATTTTTAAATTTTTAATAATTGTGATTTATATTACTTTTTACGTATTTTTCAAATAATATATATTATTCCCTTTATCTCAATTTATGTGGCACGTATAGAATTTCAAGAGTCAATCATTTTTCTTAATATTTCAAGTTGTTAATTATTGAGATTCATAGTATATTTTACGTCATTTTCAAATGATACATGTTACTTCCTCTATCCCAATTTATGTGGCATCGATATAATTTCAAAAGTCAATCGATTTTTGATGTCTTTTTTAAATCTGTTAAATTGTTAATTGTCACAATTTATAGTATTGTTTAGGTAATTTTCAAACATATAAAAAACTGCAAAAATAATAAGATAAACAATTAAAACGATGAAATCACATAAAAATGGCCAACATGCCTTTAGAATATGCAAAAGCAGGCATGTTGAGCTGCTACCTGCTTTGGCATCAAACTCCTATTATAAGAGAGTAATTCAAATATTTTAAGTTGCTAATTATTACGATTTATAATAATTTTTCTGTAATTTTTAAATATATTAAATAACTAAAAAAAATAAGACAAACAATTACAACAGGAAATCACATAAAAATTACCAAAATGTCCTTAGATGCTAAATCATGCAAGTTGATCGGCTGCTTGCTTTGGCATCAAACTCACTCTTATAAATAGACGAGTTCATGTTAGCACGAGTCCAATATATGCTTTCGGAGAGTTATCTAAATTTTATATGGTTTTAAAATATTGTAAGTTGTTAATTATTGTGAACTATAATAGTAACTCTTACGTAATTTTTAAATAATAAATATTACTCCCTTCGTTCCTTTTTATATGTCATCTCTTTCTATAAATAATTGATCTATAATACTTGTCATCAATGCATAAATTTCCATATTGTTCCTTTTTTACCCTTGTGAGTTATTAGCCTTGAAAAATATACATTTGACCAATTTAGAAAAGCTAAGTAAATGATTCATGTTCATTGGTTAAATTAATTAATCAAAATAAATTAATTCATATTCATTAATTGAAAACTTGAGCTCTAAAAAAATTAAATAAGGGTAGAATGGTAAAGTTACATTATCTTTTAATGCAAGTGCAAAATAAAAATGTGACATATAAAATGGGACAAAGGGAGTACTCTCTTTGTCTCAATTTATGTGGCACAAATACAATTTAAGAGCCAACCAATTTTTTTATATGTTTTGAATTTGGAGAGTCTTCTAAGTTTTTTATATAATTTTTAAATATTTTAAGTTGTTAATTATTGTGATTTGTATTATTTTATATATATATATATATATATATATATATATAGAATTTTCAAATAATATATATTACTCCTTCCAATTTATGTGACACAAATAGAATTTCAAGAGTCACCAAAATTTTCATATGTTCTTAAAGTATTTTAAGCTGTTAAATATTGAGATTTATAATATATTTTACTTAATTTTCAAATAATAAATACTATTTTCTTTGGTCTAATTTATGTGGCACCAATTGAATTTCAAGAGTCAGTCAATTTTTTTAATGTCTTTTAAATATCTTAAGTTCTTAGTTATCATAATTTGTAATTTATTTTACATAATCTTAAAATATATAAACAATCAAGAAAAATAAATAAAAAATTTAAAACGAAAAAACCATAAAAATATGTTAACCTGGGGCTTGAAGCTTGGGTGGGAGGAAAAAGCAAAGGCAACAATAATGAAAGAATATAAAAAGATGTTGCTTGTGTTGAGATTAAACCCGACAAAGGAATCTGAAAAGCCTCCATGTATGCCATGATAAAGGAAGCTTAATTTAAGGGTCATAATCTTTTTTATTGTTAATTGTTAATTGTTAATTTAGTTAAAGATGGATCAAAACTACTACTCCATCCATTTTATTTTATTTTATTTAATCCCTCTATTTCATTTTATTTGTCAATTTTATCAAATTAAATACTTTTATTTGTCTTTTTTCCATATATAGTTAGTACTAAATAATTCCATAAAATAATAGTAATCATATTTAAAGTTTTAAAACATCATTAATAAGGTTAATTTAGTAAAGTACATATTTAAATAAAGTTCTGTTAAATGACGTGTTAGGTCAACATGACTCAAGTACTCATTTCGTTCACTTTTATTTGTCATATTTGGACTTAATACATCATTAAAGAAATAATATTTGATATGACTGTTTTACCATACTATCCTTATTAATTGATGTTTAATACTAAGTATTGAAAAATAATTTAAGAGCTAAGTAACTAATGCTAAGAGTAATATATATTTCTTTTTTTTTTTTGTATTTTCTTAAAATATTAAAAAGAATAAATAAAAATAAAAATCTATTTTTAAATAGATAAATGAAAATAAGAAGAAATAAGGAACCACCAAAGTCCAAACTATTTAAAATAGACTTTTTTTTTTGTAAAAAATAAATGGTAATTAGCATAGGAAAGAATGGCGCAATAGGCGGTAGTTAGCATTGGATGGCGCTAAGATATCGGCGCAAAAGTTAATTAAATGATAGATTTGTAATTTACTCCATTTTCTAGGAAAGGGTTACTATTGCTTTTCTTGTGATTTGCTTCTTTCTTTTTCCCCAATGCTTTTGGACCAAGCCTTTGATTCTTCCTTATTTCATATCTTTCTAGGATGGAGTTTTGAGTTTTGACCATTTTGTACAAAACCTTTTTTCTCCCTTTTGTCAAATCAAACGACTTTTGGATAATTGGATTCTTATCTTATCTCATTGAAAGAAAGAGTTTCTAAAGACTTATCCACATCACATAAGAAAAAACTCAAAATAGTCTCTTATCTTTGAGTTAAGATTCAAAGTAATCTTTAAGGTTTTACATGAAAAACTAATAGTTTCTTATATTTGTAATTTTAATATCTTTTTGGTCCTCCTCAAACTTATGCCTATTTTTTAAAATTGATTTTGTCCACAATTTCATGTATGAATGTTCAATTATCTTTTTATATATTTAGTTGAAATCATAACTTCATGTGAGAGAATGTGAGAAATTATTTAAAGTATAATTGATCTAAATTATTTACCTTTTCATTTCCTCTTTTTATTCTTTTTTTATCTCTTATTCTTTATTAGGATATCAGAGACTCAAACTTAAAATAAACTTACATGTTCATATTCTTTTGCTTTATATTATTATCATGGTGATTGGTAGGGTAGGGTGGGGATAGGAGAAAAGATTATTTTTATTTGTTTATTTTGAATTTTGGGTACACACAAAAGAAAAAGTGCCATTAAATTATCTTCTATTAAACTAATTATTTCTAAACAAATGTCCTTGTTTTTTTCCTCCTTTAATCTCCATGGTTTTGTCACAAGTTTTAAAATGATGGACAAGATCCAAGGAGAAAAAAAGTTGAAGAGAGAGGAAGTGAAGAGGGCAAGGGTGATTTTACTATGTAATTCAAATTAGGTCAACATATGAGCTGATATATTAAGTTATTTCAAATTATTTTAATATATACGAGCCTAAAATACCCTTAAACTGTGGAATTTGATACAATATTACCCTCTCATCCACCTTATAAGTGTGAACCTTTAGAAATAAAGATATTTTTGAGCCAAAAGGTTTACGTCCGAGGTATTTGGGGGCCAAAAAGTAAACAAAGGGTAATTTTTTACCAATTGAAATAGTCGAGGGACATTTTAGGCCCTTCTCTGCAAAATAAATATGCATATTGTTGTATACTTGATTGTGTTTTGGGTTAAAGATTTGTAATATAACTTTTGAAATGTATTTTTCCAATGTAGTTAAGTAATTATATATTTCTAAAATTTTCTCATGAATATTGTATGACATGCATTTATACATTTATTCCAAATGTTATAGTACACTATTTTTTTTTTAAAAAAAATTATGTTAATATTATTAAACCAATAATTTAAGTAAATAATAATAAATGAAATAATTGGAAAAATCACAACTCTTTGGAAAAATCATAAGCTTTTGGAAAATTCACAACTCTTTGGAAAAGTCATAATCCTTCGAAAAAGTAACATCTTTTTGGAAAAGTCACCATCATTCAAAAAATTCACAACTCTTTCAAAAAATTAAAAACAACCACAACCTTTCGAAAAAGTCACAAGTCTTTGAATAATTCATAACTCTTTGATGTGAAAAGGTGTATGCTTTATAATATAAATAACTTAATGTAATATAATGTAAAATATAAAAGATATAATAAATTGAGTGTTTTAAATTAGTGGTATTATAGTAATTTAAAATTCAAGTTAGAAAATTCATGTTTTAAGATAGTATAGATAGATTACTAGTGAAAGTGTCTGTGCATTGAAAGATTATAAAGGATATCAGTAAATTTTAAAATGAAAATTTCAATTTAATAAATATCAATAAGTAACAAATGTTATATATATATATACACACACTTTTGAAAGGATACTATAAGTCACAATAATTACCGACACAAAAAATTAGAAGACATACAAAATTTAAATGGTTCTTGATGAGTTGGTATTTTACCAATTTATTATAAAATTATTCATGAATTGTTGTTATATTACTTTTTGATAGTTTTTTGTTTTCGAGACAAGGCTATACTTATTTTGGTTATTTTTGAACTTATACTCATTTTAGTAGTTTTGTACCATCATCCACCAGGTCATGGGATTGGATCGTGTTTTGTTCTATATATGTATGTCATTTCCTCTTTTTTTGATGTGTATTCCTTTATATTGTTTTGTGATCCATTGAATTTGGATTTCTGCCCACTAGGTCTATTACTTGCCATTCCGAGCTATGGGTCATTTTACCTACTGATGGGTGTTGGTAGGTGCCATCATGACTCGAGTTTTCAGTACGTGACAGAAATGAGTGAATATGTTTTAACTTCTTTATGAACTTAATGACCACTTTTGAGTCATCATTAGGAAGAACCACAACCCCAACCCAGTTTGACACGTAGTCTACAACAACAAGGATGAATTGGTTCCTATTGGAAGGTGGAAAAGGACCCATGAAGTCGATTTCCCACACATCAAATATCTTTACCTCAAAAATATTGTTCAAGGGAATTGATGAGTCATGCATTTTGGACTCATTAAAGGCTTTTTAGTTCGTCAAAAAGTGTCCTCGATGCCCTTTTATGTCCATTTCTGATGCTAAACTATTGAATTGCAGCTATGAAGCCTTAAAGACAAGGCAAGGACAAATGCACGCAAAAATAGCAAAAAACATAGAAAAAAAGGAAAGAAATCTGAATCTCGCAAGTGTGAAAGGTGACTCGCCAAAAATAACTAAGGTTTCTTGTCACGCTTCAAGCCTACACCTTGGGAGAGACTGGCACTCGAGAATCATTGTTGGCTCCAAGCGAAACCCTTGGCCTAGCTTAACTCTTAGCGGAAGACTTACTGAACATATGGTGTACTTAAATACAACCTTAACTGAACTGTCTCAATAGATAAACTTAGAATGTTTTAAAAGTAAACATTCAACTAGCAAAAGTGGCAACTCAAGTCTTATAACAAAATAACTGAAATGAATAAGACTAATGAACTAATAACGTCTAATTGTTCATAAAACCTCTAATACTATGAGGTATGTCGGGACAAGATCCCCGATCATCCTAACAAACTGAAAAGCAAAAACAGTGGTAAAAGGGATCCTCCGGAAAGCAAGGAGGCTCACCAAATGACTCTGAAGCTCAACTGGATCAACGAAGCACTGGATGCTGATCCTGGTTACCTGTATCTGCGTCGTAAAATGATTCAGGCCAAATGACGTCAGTACATTGAATGTACGAGCATGCGAGGGGAATTCTAAAACAGACATAAGCTGGAAATGGAACTGAAGAAAACTTACCTCGTCTCATCTCAACTCAACTCATTTCAATATAAGGCAGAAATAGAAATGCAATATAAAGAAAAGCTTTAAAACATGTAGATAGCAACTCAATGTATTGAAAACACAACAATAACTTAGTTTGTATATAAAAATACAAGTAACTATGTGGGAGATTCTCTAGTCGACAACCATCACTATGAGCTAACTGATGGTACATAGGCTTACCTCACGCTACAAGGGCCATCCTATACTTTGCCAGGGTATAGAACCTAACTCACTAAGTGGATCCACTAGTCTATTCTAAAAGCATTAAGGAATCATCTAAAAAGTATGACCCTTTCTACCCATGTTGGCTAAATGGTTTATGGAGACTTGAGTTATCTGAACTCGTCCCCATATCAGTGCTCAATACTATTCCCAAAAATGTAACTATCTCAAATGTTTTAAAACATAACTCTTCTGTGGTTTTGAGATTATTACTCAAATGATCTTTTTCTTAAAAGAGATGGTACTAAAACTGCTTATGAAAACTCTTTTGGAAATCAATGTATCCTCTCATCTTAAATGTAAAAAACATTTACTCTTTGGGAATACTTAGTTCCCATATATCATTTTGAAGAAATGAACTTGGCTCTACTCTTTCTCAAACTCAATGCTTAAGTCTTTAAAACAAGTTTAAAAATATTGTAAAAGACTTTGAAAAGATTCTAAGAACTCTCTAAACTTTACTCTTAATTGTACCTTGAATTTGAATTATGGATTCAAAGGTTATAATCTCATTATGTTTAGACGTACCTTAGAGTGTAGAAATAAACTAAAAAACATAGGTACGATTCGAGGTTACTCAAACGGAAAGAAGTGGGAAAGCGTAGAGAACCTAGCGACCCTGGCGTACTGAGTGGCGTAGGGCGCCAGACCCTGAACTACAGAGTCTAGGTTGGGGCGCACTAAGTGGTGCGGCGCCCCAGAGCCCAAACTACATACTCTGATGTGGGGCGCACTGAGTGGCGCGGCGCCCCACCCCTTTTCCCTGAAAGTTTGACAAATTTTCATGCTCGTATTCTAACCCCAATTCACCTAGAATCGAATGGTTTCTTCTCCAATCACTTAAATTCGAATACCCATCATTAGTTTACAAGAATCTACTAAAAAACACCCTTAAAACTCATACGATTATCTCAAGAACACATCAAAATCTCAACAATCAAGATAATGAAGGAAACTTCAACAAAACCCATCAAGAACTCAAATCTTTTACTTTCAAGAATGAAACTACGCTGAATTAATCATGATTGGCACGTGGGTGAATGAACCCAATGCAATGTGAACTCAAATACCTCTTAGGGATTAACCCTTGGCGAAATCCGCAAGCGAAATCTCAAGAACGTGACGAACCTTGGCTTTTCTCCTCTTTTCTCTTCTCTCAAAGCCCTAGTGTTAATTTGGAATGTGTAAACTGAATCAAATCAGTTTAGACCTCAAATAAATTACTAAGAATGAATTAAACTAATTGGGTAAGGAAAATATCAAAATATCCCTCTTAAATCCGGGTGACTTTCCTTAACTGGACAACCCGACTTCAAATGGTCATATCTCCCTCATACAAGCTTGAAAATTAGCAAACTCGGTGGCGTTGGAAAGATAATTTAAAGACCTTTCATTTGACATCTTATGGCATACCTAACCCATCATGTACTGAAAGTTATGGTCATTTGAAGTTGACCCAAAACTTATTCTTAGCATAACTTGCCAAAATTTCCAAATTTGATCTTTCCAAAAATATATTCTTTCTAATTCTAGTTATTTTAAATACCAAGATGTTACAATATCTCCCCTTGGGAACATTCGTCCTCGAATGAGATTACTCTTAGTAGACTAAGGGTGTAACATCTAATATCAACTCAAACACCCAACAAGCAAAATATAAATACAACATGCCAACTTAAAACAAATGCCAAGAAAAGGATTAGTACCTTAATTTGGAATATATCTGGATTCGAAGAGCTGTGGGTATCTCTTGTTCATATCCTCCTCATATTCCCAAGTAGCTTCCTCAACAAACTGATTTCTCCACAGAACCTTGACTGATGCTTCTTCCTCGGTTCTCAACTTGCGAACCTAACGATCTAGAATGTGACTAGGAATCTCCTCATAAGATAAGCTATCCTTAATACCAATATCTTCGGTAGGTATGAAAAGTGAAGGATCGCCCATACACTTCTTCAACATGGAAATGTGAAATACCGGATGAACCGCTACTAACTCTTGCGGTAGCTCTAACTCATAAGCTACATTTTTGATCCTCTTGTAAATTCTGTAAGGATCAATGTACCGGGGACTAAACTTCACATTAATACCAAATTTCACAACACCCTTCATGGGTGACACCTTTAAGTAAACCCAATCATTTACTTCAAACTCTAAGTCTCTTCTCCTAACATCTGTATAAGATTTCTGACGACTCTGCACTGTTTCAATCTCTATTGAATAATCTTAACTTTCTCCATAGCCTGATGAACTAAGTCTGGTCCTATCAACCCAACTTCACCAACTTCAAACCATCCGATAGGAGATCTACATCTTCTCCCATAAAGAGCCTCATATAGAGCCATTTAGATGCTAGAATGGTAACTATTATTATAAGCAAACTCTATGAGAGGTAGGTGTTCATCCCAATTAACTTTGAAATCAATCACGCAAGCCCTCAACATATCTTCTAAAGTCTGAATAGTGTACTTTGCTTGACCATCAATCTGAGGATGAAAAGCAGTACTCAAGTTCACCTTGGAACCTAAACCTTTCTGGAATGACTTCCAAATTGTGTAGTAAATTGTGCACCTCTGTCTAAAAAAATCGACACTAGAACTCCATGAAGATATAACTTGGCCTCATGAAGATATAACTTGGCATAATCCTCTGCTGAATGAGTCGTCTTTATCGGCAAAAAGTGGGTTGATTTAGTCATTCAATCTACAATCACCCAAATAGAATCATTCTACCTACGAGATCGCGAAAAACCTGTCATAAAGTCCATATTGATCATCTCCCATTTCCATTCCAGAATCTCTATATTCTGAGCCATACCACCGGGACTTTGGTGCTCCACCTTTACTTGTTGACAATTCGGGCACCTAACAACAATTCTGCAATACCTTTCTTCATACTACTCCATGATGAGCCCACAAATTGGACTCATTTAGGGCTATATTTTGATAGAATTAGTGTCCTAAAATGCATATTTTATCTCAATATCTGATGAAAACCATTAAGTTTCAGGTATTTGGAATTCAAAGGAAAGCATGGACACTACTTAGCAAAAAAGGAACAAAGGCAACTGAAAGAACGAAGAAATGAAGATCTGAGAATCGCCAAACGCATTCGGCAAGTCGCCAAAAGGTCTTATCCTCGCCTTTTGTTCCAGTGTGCTGAGCCCTGAAGGAAAGGATCAAATCGGCGGAGAAAAAAAGTAGTCGGCATATCGCCGAGCAGTTCCGTGAAGCTGTACTATGTCTCCCAATGATCCAAACACGACGATGCTGAAGGATAGAGCAAGACGACGATGAAACCTACCAAAGGGCGGATAACTGAGTTGATCGACGATCTCGACTAACGACGCCGAATGATCCACTGCAACACATATTTTTGAAACCTATAAATACTCATTGAGAGTTGTAGCTTAGTATCAAATTTTTTATATAGAATTTTAAACATAGACTTTTGAGTCCTAATCTTGGAGAGGGTTTTGAAGAACTTGAAGATTCAAAGGGTTTCAACTCCAAGATTTTGGACCTGGATCTTGAGTATTCTTCATTTTTGACTTGTTTGAAGACTTAAATCTTCATACCCATTTGAATGCAAACTCATTTTGGTATAAATTTCTTTCTCTTTTACATGTCTAGCTAAAACCCCAATTCTTGGGGTGTAATTTTGTGAATATGGGTTAGATTATCTGTTGGGTCTTGCTTGCTGATGATTTATTTGTTGTTTAGATGTGATTTCGTTTAGTAGTTGTGGTGGAACTTAATGAAATTATAGTTGCAAATACAATTTCACCTTTGTGTTTTTGGCTTGCTCGAGAGAGAGGTCTTAAAACTAAGACTACTAAATTGATTGCCGGTGGGAGTGGGTCGACATGAGGTTCAGCTCAAGAGAGTGAACCCTATTCCTTCTCCCACACACTCAGCTCGAAAGAGTGAGTGGGCTAAGGCGGAGGCTGTTCTTCATGCGGGAAGTGGGTGTCCGAGAGGAACCCATTTGATTTGGGGTAAGTTGCTCGAGAGAGAATTTACCCCCACTATGGTCTAGCCTAGTCACAAATATTCAACAAATTTATTATCAAAAGCATGTACCCAATAGTTTAGTTTATCCCATATTCCTATCACATCCCAAGAACCCCACGTCCTTGATTAGTAATCTTTGCATTTTTGCTATTTTTACTTACCTGTGACAAAACCCCCATTGTTAATTGACATTTTTGTGTCACCCCTTTAATTTAGTATGTTTGTATTCGACAATGTTTTCATCTATGACGAATTAGAACTTAATTTTATTTTTCTACTAGTTCTCAAAACCACTCCTTGTGGGAACGATCCCAACCCTTGGTTGGGTTATTATACTATTGTAAGATCGTAGACACTTGCATTTGAAGTTGTGTCTTGAATACGCAAACATCAAAATGGCGCCGCTGCCGGGGAGTGGTGTTATTTCAGAATTCTTAGATTAGTAGAATTTTTGTTCTTCTTAATCATAGTTCACTTACTTTAGTTTTAGTTTTGTTTTTCCTTTTTGTGTTGAAACAGAGGAAATGAGTATGGCGAACAATACTCAGGAGATAATGGAGTTACCTCCATTAGAGGTAATGAGGTTCCGAGATCGTATCCTCACCTTCAAGCAATTGGAAGGTGAACGGATCAACAAGTCATGGGCAATGTTTAATGAATTGATCAATCAATGCCCAAATCATGACATTCCCGACATAGCTCTCCTTGACTATTTCTACAGAAGTCTTGGTCCTGGAAACAAGTGGTTGGTCGACCAACTCATTCCAGGAGGCATTGCGAAATAACCATATGTGATAGCAACTCAACTACTTAATAAAATGGCTGAAACGAACCAAGAAGTAGAAAATGACTTCATGTTGGCCGCCCTAATGAATCAGATGGATGAGTTGGCCAAAAAGATGGTGAAGATCGAAGTCCAGTGTAAGAGGAAGGATAAATACATCACGCTTCATGAGCTAAGAAGTCTCAAGGACAATGAGGTTAAACGCCTTGAGGGAATGCTCTCAATCATTCTCCACAAGGTGACTGAGCAAGATAGAGAGCTAGAAGGAATGAAGGAACACATTGAAGGAATGAAACGGATGATTTGGTCTCATTCTAGAGCAGTCCAACTGCTCAAGAACCTCATGGGTTATGCGTTGTCCGATCTCCACTCGCAACAAAACAGAGGGTTGCCTAGTGATACTACGACTAACCCCAAAAATGGAGTTTGAGTACTGACTTGCGTTGTGCCGCGACGTTAACTAAAGCGCTGTTTGGGAGGCAACCCAAAGTTCTTATTTTGAGTTTATAAATAATGGTGTGTTGATTGTGTAGGTTTAAGTAGGAAAACATTTGACAAGTGCAGATGGGCAAACGAATGACCTAGTTGGCGCATCACCGTAAGGGTCGGCGTGCCCGATTGAATCCATCGTTTGGTTCAAAATCATAGTAATTTGGGCTTGTAAAACTCGGCGAGCCAAGGAGAAATTTGGCGAACCGCCAACCAGGTCGGCGATCCCGATGTAGATCGCCGTTTGGATCGTCACATTTAGTAAAGGTCTTGTAAAACTCGGCGAGGTAAATAACCAACGGGCGTGTCGCCAAGTATGTAGGTGAACATGACTAATATCATCGAATGGGCACGAACCAGATGGTATATCGGGTCAAAAGGTTTGAAATTTCATTTTCCCTCACTTTATAACCTCACAAAATTGCATTTATAGTTCCGCATCTTGGTGAGTATTTTAGTCGACGGTTTGTGCTCAGAGTTGGATTACTTTGCTGCCTAGCATTTCAGTTAGTATTAATCGACAATTAATGTTAGTTTCTGAACCCCTAGTTTATTTTTAAGAATCTTTTACTCATTTGCAATACTCATATGATGTTGTCATGTGCTGGGCCTATCTGGTAGGATTAGAATGTTCGAATGCATATCTTAAGTCTAGAATCTTACCTGTTGTATCTTGTTTTTCGAAATTTTGTGTGCTTGTGCGTTGAAATGAGTCAAATCGTGTGGATGTACTTGCGTGCTATCTAGTTTGGCAGAACTGGGAGACGCCTGAGTATCCCGGGATGATGAGAGTTATGGGTCTCAGTTTAATTTCACTAGTGCAAGTGTTAATTTTATTTTCGGGGATTGCAGAGATGAATTTGAGAAGCTGGGTTGAAAATAGGCACGTTGGGCCATTTGGCGAGCTAGGTCAAGTTCGTCAAACCACTCAGCGGTTCACCTAATGTCCCCATCTCGCCTTTAATTTCATGCTACTTATGATGTTGGTTTCTGTAACTTTCGGCGAGAAGCTGGAGGTCGCCAAAAGAACTCAACGACTCACCAAAAGTATTTTCGATCGCCCTTTGTCTGCACTCCTAAAATACTTTTTGCACTGTAATTTTTGGCGGACACCCCTTGCTCGCTGAAAATAGTCGGCGATTCGCCAACCGATTCAGCGAACCTATCTGCTACTGATTATGTGTGCTTTTGAATGAATTGTTTCTAAGTTTTTCCCGGTATATTGCAGACATGGCTAGACCCAATGTTGCAGGTAGAAACATGCCACCCCGCAATAAGGCAAAAGGGATTAAAATCAACGAAGGTGCAGCTGTATCAAAAGGAAAAGCTACAAAACCTTCCACAATTGGTGGGAAGGTAAAAGGAAAAGGCAAGGCACCAACATCATCAGAAGTCAGCTCCGACAACGAAGTCATATATGACACTTACCTCACTGCTTCTGAGAGTGAGGGTGAACAACAGGGAAACCAAAGGGCATCCTCTGGTGATGATAAGCTGATAATAGCACAAAAGGTTGAATTGTGATCTAAAAAGCTAAATGATCCATCTAGGATCAGGAATCCTCCACCTTCCACTCCTACTCCCCCAGTTCCAGAGCAGGAAATGGTGCTTGCACCACCAATACAGGGCCCTCCGTCCAAGTCAATGAACAGATTAAAGACTGAGGGGTTGAGGACGATCCTTGAAGAAAAGTGTCTGTCCACAGATGGGGTTATTGACAGGTACCCAGAGATAATGGATTGCTTGAAATCTCACAAGTTCCAGATCTTCACCAAACCACGTGGCCCGTATATTCCAAATTGGGTGAGGGAGTTCTATGCCTCTTATGGAACCTTGATTCCACAGAGGAAGAATAAGGCAGCTTCTTCCAAACCAGTTGACTTTGTGGTCGTTAGAGGTAAAAGAGTGAAGTGTGATACTGATGCAATCAATGCAGTCTGGAGTGTTCAAATGACATTGAAGACGACTGTCAGCACATGATTAGAACAAAGACTCTAGAGAACATGAAGAAGTGGTTGGCACCACTTATATCAGACGGTGCTCCAAAGTGGCTTGATTTTGGAGAACCTATTGAGAAGAATGATCTGAACATCACTGCACGATTATGGTTTGACTTTATCAGAAGTACCATTATGCCATCCCAAAATGAGTCCATACTCCGCCATGCCAAAGCAGTTTGTCTGGGTTGCATCATTGATGGGATGAGACTAGATCTGGGGATGACAATTACTTCAGAGATTCTCATGCGTGCCAAGCAACTCTAGACCTCTCTTCCCTTCCCAGTGTTGATCACCGAGCTGTATAGACAAACTCGAGTACCAAGAGATGCAAAGAAAGATGAGGAAGGGATTTCCACATTCTCCACTGATATCTAGAGGATCGAAGCTGAGTACCTTAAGGATCAAGAGGAAAATAAGAAGGCAACCCTGATGGACACAGAGTCATCACCTGCAGAGGCATCTTTGCCTACTCCAGCCTCTGGGCCTTTAGGTATCCCTATTGCTACTTCTTCTGATACTCCAGGGTCTTCTGCTGCTGCACTGCCTCCTAGACCTGCTGCTGCTGTCTCCCGACCTCCACTCACCCATGCGTCACTACTTTGGATGGGCAGCTTACCCACTCTGTTGATAGCCGTGCATCCAAAATTGAAGCCTCAGTTCTAGGCATGATTCAGAATACTCTGGCAGATGCGGTGACACCCCTGAGCTCTACCATTGATGCCCTTGAGGCTAGGATAGTGGTGTGTGAGCATGAACAAGGATCCACTGAGGAAGTGACGGCTTTACAAGCCGTTGCTGCTGAACTGAGGAAAGATGTGGACCAACTGAGGTCCACTGATATGCCTATGGTCTTAGGGATGGTGGAAATCCCCAATGACCCAGTAGAGCCAGCTGAACTCGAGTTTGAGAAGGAGACAAATGAGGAGATGCATGGCATTGCTAAGTATACTTCATCTGAGGGCCTCGATGAGGCTGAGAAGGCTATGATAGATGTAGCTGTACAAGCCTCCTTGGCAGATTTTCCCGTGGCGAACCCTAGTGCAGCTACTGCTTCTCCTGAGGTGCTTCCAAGTACTGATGCCCAGGCTCAGGGTAAGGCAGCGGACACTAATGCCCCGATAGATGGAGCGACTGTGTAGACATGACTCTTCTTTACCTCCATCTCTGTCTTACTTTAATTTACATTCAAGATATTTTGTTATTGACATTTGAGGACAAATGTTTTTTATTTGTGGTGGGGTGAGGCCCACCTTTGTGTGCTATTGATATTCGTGTTTTGTTTATATTTGGGCTGTTCTGTTTAAAAATCGTGTTTGATATACTGTTTCTATGGATGTTTGAGCTTATGGCTCCTTTTATTTTAAATTGCAAAATTTTAAAACCCATCCAAATTTTTTTGCCACCTCTCGTGTGTTGAATGTGGCTGTTCTTTGGTAAAATTTAAGTCTCAATTCTGATCAATACCGATGACTTGAATAGTGCTCTCAATTGAATGAACATGAATGCGCGGTTACGATGAGGCCAAATGAAGTTGCATAAACAATATGTGAACTCTTTGCATCTCGTTATAACTAGCCTAGTATCGAATTGAGTTTCTTGTGATGATCATTGCACATTAGCAAAAGTGTGGAGTCTTGTTTGACTGTAATGTCAATGCCTAGTGTGATGAGCTTACTTTGAACCATGCATGATAGATCCTAGAATTTACCCCGTTAGTCCGGTCAGCTAAGTGATGCTATCTCTTGATATGATATTAGGTAACTTCTAAGAGTGTGAGCAAATTTGACATATACCTTTTTTGTGACCTACCTTGTGAGTGTGTGAACCGCTTTTGAACACCCCTTTAGCCTTACCTTTCTTTAAAAGAAACTTGATGAAATCATAACCTTTCTTTATCCATTACCCATAATCCTCGTGAAGTTGTGGTTAGTTGAATAGCCAACTTAGGCCAAAAGCCTAAGTTGGGGGTGGGGTGAAAAGAAAAGGCAAATCAAGAAGTGCAAGAAAGTCCCTCTTACCCATGGTTTTGAGAAAAATGGAACCCCTCCATATAAAAAAAAAGAGAAAAGAAAAAGAAAGTTGTGGAATAAAGTACAAAATAAATGAGGTTCCCAAACAATCCATGGAAAGTGAATAATAGGATGTCTTCTGAGCACTAAAGGGAATGATATAGGAAAAGAAAAGGAAGAGTTGTGAGCACCACATTTCATGAGGATGAAAGTCATTGAGCCTAAATGACCATACCTTTGCACTCAGCCCCATTACAAGCCATGAAAAGACCTTTTTGATCTTGAGAGAGCTGAAGCAAATGTTGATCGGAAAATACGGGCAAACCTATGGGTGAAAGCATGCATTGTGTTCATCTTTGTGAGTGTGAGCGTTGCATCTGATTCCGAAGCTTTAAACTGTGAACCATTGTGTGAATATGGAATCATTCCTTATGTGAGGGGATTTGAACACTTTGGTTGAGCTTGAACTTGCACTTGAAGCAAGTATTGTGAACATGAGATTCTTTGATATTGGTGAGTCACAACTTGAATCTTTGAGTGCATATTTGATCTTTGCATAAGTAAATTGAGTTTTGTTGTGTGCATTCATGATTGAGTCTTGTGTATCACTGTTCGAGACACCCTTTTTGAACGACTGAACTTGAGTTTTCTTGAGGACAAGCAATAGTTTTAATTGGGGGTGTTGATGAGTTCACAAATTGGACTCATTTAGGGCTGTATTTTGATAGAATTAGTGTCCTCAAATGCATATTTTATCTCAATATCTAATGAAAGCCATTAAGTTTCAGGTATTTGGAGTTTGAAGGAAAGCATGGACACTACTTAGCAAAAAAGGAACAAAGGCAGCTGAAAGAACGAAGAAATGAAGATTTTAGAATCGCCAAACCCATTCGGTGAGTCGCCAAAAGGTCTTATCCTCGCCTTTTGTTCTAGTGTGCTGAGCCCTGAAGGAAAGGATCAAATTGGCGGAGAAAAGGAGCAGTCGACGTATCGCCAAGAAGTTTCGCGAAGTTGTACTATGTCTCCCAATGATCCAAACACGACGATGCTAAAGGATAGAGCAAGACGGCGATGAAACCTACCAAAGGGTGGATAGCCGAGTTGATCGGCGATCTCGACAAACGACGCCGAATGATCCACTGCAGCACATATTTTTGAAAACTATAAATACTCATTGAGAGTTGTAGCTTAGTATCAGATTTTTAATATAGAAATTTAAACATAGACTTTTGAGTCCTAAGCTTGGAGAGGATTTTGAAGAACCTGAAGATTCAAAGGGTTTCAACTCCAAAATTTTGGACTTGGGTCTTGAGTATTCTTCATTTTTGACTTTTTTTAAGACTTAAATCTTCATACCCATTTGAATGCAAACTCATTTTGGTATAAATTTCTTTCTCTTTTACATGTCTAACTAAAACCCTAATTTTTGCGGTGTGATTTTGTGAATATGGGTTAGATTATCTATTGGGTCTTGCTTGCTGATGATTTATTTGTTGTTTAGATGTGATTTCATTTAGTAGTTGTGGTGGAACTTAATGAAATTGTAGTTGCAAATACGATTTCACCTTTGTGTTTTAGGCTTGCTCGAGAGAGAGATCGTAAAACTAAGACTACTAAATTGATGGCCTGTGGGAGTGGGTCGACATGAGGTTCAACTCAAGAGAGTGAACCCTAGTCCTTCTCCCACACACTCAACTCGAGAGAATGAGTGGGCTAAGGCATAGGCTGTTCTTCATGCAGCAAGTGGGTGTCCGAGAGGAACCCATTTGATTTGGGATAAGTTGCTCGAAAGAGAATTTACCCCCACTATGGTCTAGCCTAGTCACAAATATTCAATAGATTTATTATCAAAAGCATGTACCCAATAGTTTAGTTTATCCCATATTCCTATCACATCCCAAGAACCCCATCTCCTTGATTAGTAATCTTTGCATTTTTGCTGTTTTTACTTACCTGTGACAAAATCCCCATTGGTAATTGACACTTTTGTGTCACCCCTTTAACTTAGTATGTTTGTATTCGACAATGTTTTCATCTATGACTAATTAGAACTTAATTTTATTTTTCGCCTAATTCTGAAAACCACTACCTGTGGAAACGATCCCAACCCTTGGTTGGGTTATTATACTATTGTACGATCGTAGACACTTGCATTGGAAGTTGTGTCTTGATTACGCAAACATCACTCCACCAATAAACTTCTATCAAATCACGATACATCTTTGTGGAACCCGAATGGATAAAATATTTGGAGCTATAAGCTTCCTTGATGATTCTCTCTTGAAGTTAATCCACCCTTGGCACACCCAATCTACCTTGATCCCTCAATACATCATCTCCCTATTGTTCAAAAACCATCACTTTTTGCTTATGAACATTTGCCTTAAAATCGAGCAAAATAGGATCTTGGTCTTATTTCTCTTTCACTTCCGACACTAATGATGATTCAGCCCCGTTTATCACTACTACTCCTCGTTCGCTGGAATCTATTAGACAAACTCCCAATATTGCAAGTCTATGCACATCTTTTGCTAACTCTTTCTTTTCTTCTTCAAAATGGGCGGTACTACCCAAACACAATCTTTTCAAAGCATCAGTAGTAACATTAGCCTTACCTGGGTGATAGTGAAAACTCATGTCATAATCCTTGAGTAATTTCAACCACCTCCTCTGCCAGAGATTAAGCTCTTTCTGACTAAACAAATACTGAAGGCTCTTATCATCTGTAACGACTCGGAAAATGATAGGTTAAGCAAGAGCCTATGACTTTGTGTTGACGTTATAATGAGGTTCTATGAGGGGTTTTTATGTAATTTTGTTTAAATTGTGTTACATCCGACAATTTAAAATGATTATGAAGAAGCTTGAAATTGGAAGTAGTCATTTTTGGAAAAAGTTTAGAACCTGGAAATTTGGTTAAGTGTGGGAAATCAGTGAGTTTTTGGCCAACTTTGAGCAGTCATAACTCCTA
>JAJOOS010018970.1:0-23428 GCA_029582725.1 Solanum chiquidenum | reverse complement strand
CCCCCCCCCCCCCCCCCCCCCCCCCCCCCCGGTATCTCGTCTATTTCACTATTACCCAAATGCCTCTTAATATATGGATCCCACTTGAGCAATTTTCATTTCCATTCTCTTTTGTGTCTCCCGACTATTTCTTCAAAAATTAACTTTTTGTAATTTAATTGCTCAATTTCTTATATTTTAGTTACAAAATATATTAGAGATTAAAAATTTAATTGAGTCTTGAAATTTTATCAGTGTCACATGAATATAAATAGATGGAATAACATATATTATTAAAAATTACGTAAAAATATTATAAATCACAATAATTAGCAATTGAAAATATTTTGATTTGCTCTCTAATTTCATATGTCCCATTTACGTTGAAACAAAAGAAGTATCATATATTATTTGAAAATGAAGTGAATGCTTATTTCTATACGTGTGTCTCATAATAAATCATAAATATTTATGCTTCTATAAATCATTTTATTAAATATTGAAAAAGAGTTAAATTGATAGAGTAAGAAATCTAAAAAATTACATTTTTTTTAACGTAAAATACTATAAATCACAACTTAAAATATTTCAAAATCATATAAGAAAATTGATCGACTATCTAAATTTCATTCGTGTCACATAAGTTGGAACCAAGAGAATAACATATTATTTTAAAGTTATGTAAATTCAATAGGCCACAATAATTTATAACTTAATTATTTAAAAAACTATCTAAAAAAATTGAACGACTCTCTAAATTCTATGTGTCACATAAATTACAACAAAATAAATAACATATGTTGGACCCGTGCTGGCACGGGCTTACATATCTAGTATTTTATAATTAACTACTATCATATTATTTGTTTAGTGTTTCATACGTTGGATAATTACAACGGACAGTTAAAAATTCTATATTTTTGTGTACTGGAAAAATGGTACAGTTTTTATATAGAATAAAGGACACGCATCTTTGATTTAATTATTAATTACCGATTAAAGTATTGCTATTTTAATAGATTAAAAAAATTAGGAAATAATGCTAAAGTAAACGAATATAAAGTTGGAAGAAGAATTTAAGCTTCTTAGAGCCGGTCAGATTAACTAGACCAGTGAAATAATTAAGAAGGCGATTGAGAAGATGTGAGTTTTCAAAATTCAAATTGTAGTATAATAAGTGCTTATCGCAGATGTGAGCTTTATTTACAAATATCGATTCAGTGAAGATCAATGTAATAAAAAAGGTTTGAGCACAAAAAAATATTTATCGTCATCATATTACTTGGAATCAGAATACCCTACAAACCTAGTATTTATTGATCACAAAAATAAAATATCAACTAATGAAAAAGTTCTACTCAAACCCTGAAATACTACACCTAATGGATTAATGTTGTTAGTGATGTCAGTTAATAATTTTTTACTGTGCTCAAATATATATAAAACGATACCCGCATATCTATTTTTTTTGTTCTTTTGGCCAATTCATCGGAAATTCTTTGTAGGAATATCCTTACTGATTCCAATTCTCTACTCACTCCAATTAATTTTTGTCTCTGGTTTGTCATAAATTTTAACAAAAAATTAAAATGGTGGGCAAGTTTCAAAAAGAAAAAAAATGAAAGAGATAGGAAGTAAAGGGTCGGAGAGTAGAGAATAGATGCCTAACCTTTTTATAATTTTAAATTTACTATGAAATTTAAAATCAAGTCAATCATGTGAGTTTATATATTAAGTAATTTCAAATTATTTTAACAGAAAATGGCCTAAAATGTCCTTAAACTATGAAATTTGGTATAATATTACCCTCCATTCACCTATGAGTATGATCCATGACATAAAGGTAATTTTGAGCTGAAAGGTGGACGTCAGGGGTATTTTAGGGCCGATAGGTGGATGAAGGGTAATTTTGTACCAATTCAAATACTTGAGGGGCATTTTAGGCCCTATCTTTTGATTTTCTTCTATACTGGACAAATATTGTTGGACAACTATTTTTAGTATAGTAGACAAATAAAAATGTACAAAAAATATTACTCCCTCTGTCCCTAATTACTTCTCTACTTTTGAATTAACACACATATTAAGAAAATAATTATTGATATAGTGAGTCTACTATTTTACCTCTATTAATTATGAAGTAGAGGAATTAAAAATTTAAAATTTTCAAAAAGTCTATCTTTTTTGAAAAAGTAACTAATTGAAGATATAATAAGTTAAAAAAATATTTATTTTTTTGATTTATCAAAAATGAACAAATTATTAGAAACAATTAAAAAGAAAAATAAAATAACAAACATCTATTTTTCGTAAGAACGATAGCTAAATAGGAACGGATACAATATATTAATGTCGTAAATGTATGTGCTAAATAAGGTACACGTTGCGCGATATCCGTTTGCCGACAGTCGTTATCAGTGTCAGCATCAGCTACTGATTCTCAAAATTTTATGGGCCCTTATTTCTTCAAATGTTTTTTTCACCCATCTCATTTTTTATATACTTATTGAATTATATATTTTAAATAAATTTATTTTTTGTTTGTTCATGTTAGCAAATTAAAAAAATTATTTTATTTTTAAGTTTTAAAGCATAACTAATAAAAATAGTTTTTTTAATAAATATCTTTTTAAAAGCAGTGTTTTTTTGTTTCCCACCCGGTGTTCGGTACCCACATTGAAGCCCGACTAAATTTAAATTTACGTCGAAAAGTCCTGAAGACGATTCCGTATCCAAAGAGGCTCGAACCCGAGACCTCAATAATATGAGTCATAAAATAAAGTGGAGGGGGTATTTGTTTTCTCCTCCCTACTACACGTACTTGAATAATAAATTTTGTGGATAATCTCTCTGTCCTTTAGAGATAATATAGCTGCATAATAAATTTATCCACATTACTAAAAGTGTTTATTTTAAATTATTTTTTTTAATTTTTTTTAGAATTATCCAAGTTTTTTCTATTTTATTTTTAAAAGAAATTCACTTTTAAAATATGGTAAAGTTTTCAATAATACTATTCATTGATAATATTGATATTGATGAATAAGACATATAAATAAAATATTAAAAAGAATTAAAGGATAAATTAGTGAGAATGTCAATTTTATTATATTTTAAAAAAAAATCTTGTAGATAAAAAAATGGACAGTTAATAATCTCATTATTACATATTAACTGAATTTGTAACGTAATGCATACTCATTAAGAAAAAACACAAAAATATATAATTTAAATCCTATTTTCTATTATTGTCCATTTTGAAGTCATAAATATAACTTTGTAACTAACGTAATTTATTTCCTAGAAAATATCCAAATTTTTTAAAGAAAAGAATAAATATAAAAAGTTTCAAACATCTATCTTGAACTTTAAATAATTTAAATATTTTGAATAATAAGAAAACCTCAAAAATTCAGTTTGTACGACATAAAGAGGGTATAAGACAAGAAAATATCAAATTTGATTCCATAGTGGAATTCAGCTCTTCTTTTAGGCACCTTTTTCATGTCGACAACGAAATCTTACTTGTCATTTACAATAACTAAAGCCGGTTAAGTTGGTTTTAAGAGAGTTATTTCAATATAAAGATTACTCCCTCTAATTTAATATAAATAAATTTTTTAACTCTATTTTATGTGGTATTTTTTTTAAAAAAAATATTATCTTATTATAATTAGTAATGATTTTACTTTGAAATTCTCTTTTTACTGTGAAATAATTTATAATCAAACATATATCTGTAGATTGTGTAAAGTCAAATGATGTTATAAAAAATGAGACAGAGAAAGTAATTGTTGACATTTTCTTATAGTTTACAATAAATGAATGATTCAAAGTTTAAAATTATATTCATTTATCTTAGTTTTTCAAAATTATCATTTGTAATGGTTTTTAGAAAATAAACTATTTTCAAATCTCAAATAATGGCTAATTTTACAAAGAGTTTGGAAAGAATCAAAAGAAGAATATATTAAATTACTTTTTAATTAATTTCTTTTAAATATTTTTAAAAAAGAATATTTCATACCACAACAATTTATTTAATCGGTCATTCTTGTTGTCAATATATAATTCATATAGATACGAAAACATTATAGATATAACATTATTATTGTAATCAAGTTTTTATGTGCATTATCACACTATTGACACTTTTAAGTTAGTTTTTCTTCTCTTTTCTCTTTTAGATCTCTTGCATTCATGTGACTTTTCTCATGTAGTTAAATCATCCTCGACGGTCACTAGAATTGTAATTTGTATCCAATTTTTTATTTACTCTTGAGAATTCATACATCCCTGGATAACTATTTCTTAAGCACAATTTAGATTCGATCTCAATAAGAAAATAAAATAGAACACCTAATAATGTATTTTCACATATGCAAATTTTAATTTGACACACTATCAATAATTCGTTATTTTGAAAAACAATATAGTCAAAATGTTACTTTTGTTTACCTCACCGTTAACTTTTACTTGTTAGAATTTTCAAATAAAATATTATGTAACATGCTAGTCAGAAATACGTTTATCCAATTTCAAAAAAGTTCCAAGAGATTTTTCTAGTGTTTTTTTTTAAAGAGAAGAAATAACTATGTTTGTTAAATATGACAACTAATTAATATTCTCTCCGTTTAAATTTATGTGATATAATTTAATTTAACACAATTTTAAAATGAAAAACAATTTATGATCTAAATAAGTCATATATATATTTGTTCGACTATAAATTATTTTATTAAGAATAAAATAAATATTTTAAAATTAAATTGTTATTAAATATAAAAATATGTCATTCTTTTGATATTAACTTAAAAGATGCTCATATACATTACGACATATGGAGTAAAAATGTGAGAAGTTATAATAATATCGTAGAGAATAGAAGTAGAAATAGAAAAAGAATGGGAACTATCTAGTTGGACAAATATTTCCACCATATCTACTAAATTTTCCTATAGTTTATTTTTTTTTACATATTATCTTACTAATTAATAATTTTGTACGAATTTTCAAGTGAGATACACCATTCCTTCAAAATAGTAGATTTCAAGCGAGATACATGTATCAATGCACGAATACACAAAATATTTGATACAAGATACACATGTACATAGGAAGAGAGACGAGCAAAAGAGTCAGTGTATTTCAGATACATGTGAAGCATGTTTGGATATAGTATATCTAGAACAAATTACACCAAATTTGACTTACATGTATCCGAGATACATGAGATTTGGTACCAGATATACATATACATAAGGAGAGAGGCGACCAATATAAGAGAGACACGAGCAAGAGAGTCAATGTATCCTAGATATATGCGAATCACGCTTGGATATAGTGTATCTGGAACAAATTACCCCTAATTTTACTTGCACGTCTCCGAGATATATTTATGATATACAGATGCATAGGGAGAAATTAAGACGAGCGAGATAGGAGAGAGGTGAGTGAGTGAGTTAGTGTATCCTAGATACATGTGAATCACGCTTGAATACAATATATCTAAAATAAATCACACCTATATGCTTTGACTCACACTCGAATATACATGTATCTAAGTGCACTAGATACATGTACCTGACAAAGAAAAAAGTGACACAAATAGTAATTTCCTAAACTAATGTGAGCGCACAATATTAAGACCTAAACACGTGAAATTTGTGTTGTTTTCTCAAATAGAATTAATGAGCCCTCTTGACAAGTGGCTCTGTAGAGGTGCAAAAATAGCCATATATCTTCTTGTACACAAAAAATGAATCATGGTCCTACAACACCTCCTTCACTACAAGCACCCCCACTCTTTGTAGTGGAGTGGGTTGCCATAATAATTAAATTTCTTAAATCATCAAATAGCTATGCTGTCTGTAGTACTATATATATATTCATGGGGTGCAAAAACAACAGAAAACGTGTTGAAGTAAAGGTAGAGTACTGTGTTGTATTTTGTATATATGAGGGGAAAATGTCACATCCATGCCTCGTAAAATTGTCGATCAACTTCACGTTCCGCCGGCGCCACGTTCTTAATAAATAATCAGAGGCGCGGAGCTAGATAATAAGCTGTGAATTCGGATAAACTCAATAACTTTTGTTTAGATTATGTATTTGTATTATTAGAAAATTCATTAAATATGTATAAATGTTTAGTTATGAATCTGATAATTAAGACAAGTTATGAATTCAATAGCAAATTAAATTCAAAATTCATATACTTTAAATTTTGATTTCGCCTCTACGTGTATATGTGTTTTGACAATATATAATTCCTTCGAAGATAAAATTATGATGAACATACACGGTGTGCATAATGGATGAGATCTCGAGTTCCAATTTAAGTAATTAAGAAATTCCTAATAAGAAATGATTCTTTTTCCGACTCCTTCATTTTAATTTGATTGTCTTATTTTAATTTAGTATGAAGTTTAAGAAAGTGGAATTTTTGAATTTTATGGTCTGAAATTAAATATCTATCAAATGTACCTAAATACCTTTTAAATTTATGGTCTTAAGCATGTCATGTGGTAATGTGGAAATTGAAATTAAAACATTGTCAAAAAGAAAAAAAAACATATTTTTTAAACAGACTAAAAAGAAAAATAGGATAACCAAATTAAAAATTGAAACAAAAAGAATGTAAGGATTAAAATCTGTTGAAAAGTTAAGAAGGACGAGCACTTCCAAACTACTCGAATTCGTTTTTTTTTTTAAAAAAAAAAAATCAGTGAAGAAAATAGGTCTTCTTTAATTCGTTTTACTTGCTTACAAATTCTCATAATTAAATAAAATAATTGAACTACGTACGTAGGTATTTATAGGTTTTCTTATAGTATATATGAACTTTTACTAATACACTAGTTTAATCGTAGGATTTACTTTACCTTCCCTAATTCATGAATAAAACAATCATGCATCATAATTCATATTTAATCATTGAATTTCGATAGCATATGATTGAAGATATATCTGCTTCGAACCAAATATTATACATATACAAAGAAGAAGATATGTCTCATCATATCATTATTTGGATTCATTTCATTTTTTTTTTTAACGATCATGCAACCTCATAATTCACACTGCAATGATAAAGGGATGACGATATACTGCCTTGGTAGGTTTGGATTTTTCTCTAGTTCAATTCATCATTTGTTATGACATTTGGTACGTTAGGCTAATCTAGTCCGTTGAAGATATAATAAAATAAATATAAGTATGTTCTTTTTAATAATTTATGTATCTTGATAAGTAATTATACAATTTAATATAGTATCAGAATAAGTAAAAGTGTTAAGTTCGAATCTAATCGTCATTCATTAATTTATTAATAAAAAAGATCACATGTACAATCGATAAAAAAGAATCAAAGCAGCACATGAGGGAATGTGGAAGATATAATTTTGAGTAAATAAGAGTGTGTTTTCACATTATATATAATTTTATTTTTCCTTTCGTTATTAATATGAGACTTTGTTTTTACCCTATGGTTGGTAGCAAAACACTGATACTTTTACGTTTATTCTAGTATAGTAAAGGAAAGAAATGAAATTGATTTCAAGAATTACTTTTGGCATTTACTAATTAGTGGTAAAACTAAAACATTCCATAGATCTATAAATATTATCATTTCATCTATAATAATTGGTGAATTTAAGCTGGACAGATGAACTAGACCCCTTCACATTATCAAAGTACGGAATAACGTTCTAATTTTTAATATGGAAAAGTGTCAAATATATCCTGTATTTTATAAGAAATGGTTTAAATATATATACTTCTTGCACTATGTTGCTTTATTCTTATTTTTATTTTACACATGACGAGGTTAGAAACAAACAATCCATCCCTAATTTTAAATACCTAATTCACTTTGGACCAAGGATGGTTAAATGGGTGAGTTTGTAAAGTGAATCAGATATTTAAAATTAGAGATAATGTTATTTATTTCTAAGTTTGTTACGTGTCCGTCTTTGAAAAAACAAAGGGTAAATTAGCATAAAAATATATAAGGGGTATATTTAGATAAAAAAATATAATGAGAGAAATATATTTGGCATGAAAATATAACAAGAGATATATTCAAACTATTTTTTATAGTTAAAAAATATATGATGCCTTTTTCTGTTTTCAATGTTATCGTATAATGGAAGTATCATGAGAAGATGTTCACGAGTTCGACAATTATAATAATTTAACATGTGCCAATGTGCCCCATTTTATGTTATAAATTAGTGGAAGGTCCATTATTTTTTAGAAATATTAAGGGTAATGTCATAAGATCCCCCTTGAGGCCTCAACTTCCAAACAAATTTGATATTTGTGGTACCCCTTTTTAATTTTTGGCTCAATACAATGAACATCACAAATTAAGTTTATGATTTGATGGATGGACCAAAATTGGTAAAGCCAAGAAAATCCACACACCATTTGGGCGTTTTCAATATATAGACACAGTATATACTTTAGGGAATTCCAGAAGTGGGTGCTTGCGCGGGGGTGTAGGGTACACATGAGCTAGCATTATTTGGGTACATTTTGTTGACCTAAAACATGAATGAATAATTAAAAAAAAGTTTATATTTGTCATATCTTACGTACAAATACACCTAGAAATTACACCCTTTTCACGTGATAATCTGACTCGTGGCGCAGAAATGTTTAAGATAGAACGTAAGATTTTTAAACTTGTGGTTTATAGAATCATTCATGTGTATATACCCTAGTTTCAAATTAATCATCTCATTAAAAATAGAATGAGGAGCTTTAAGTTAATTTGTCTGAGGTCATAAGTTTAAACTTTCAATCTTAAATATAACGATCTAATTTATTTATTTATTTGAATCTCTCTTACTTGAATTTTTGACTTCGCTATCATATAACATATAAGTCCATAGTGTGGGGAGGATGGGTGATTTTTGCAAGCGCGCAAAAGACATAAGAAATAAGCCCCATGTGAGTGACAGGATATGACATCCCAATATTAGGGTTTGTGAAAACACAATACAAAAGGTGATGGAGATGGACCATCCCATTCTTCTAAATTATCAAATCCAGGTACATGCAAAGAAAGGCTTCACTTGTCACCATGCAGCTTTCCTTTTGATCAATTTTACCTTTTAGTATGTTTGGATTGACTTATTTTCAAAAAAAAAATTAAGTTAAAATAACTTTAAACTATTTTTATATTGATTGACGAAAATAAATAAATAACTTGTTTTTACGCTAAAATAACAAAAATAAATTATAAATTAAAATTTTGTGTATAAATTATTATAAGTCTATAATACTAATAGACTCTTGATTTTAACATTGAAAATTAAACAAATGAACAAGAAATCCTTGAAATTACAGGCTCATTTAGTGTTCCTTTCTGAAAAAATTAGCTAAATACACAACTTATTTAACCATCTTTTTTAAAAAAATTCTACCGTTTGAAAATTTATAAAATTCCTTCTCTCTCCTATATTCTGATACATCACTCTTACGCGATGTATCAGGACAAGTGTGTCTTGTATCAACAAAGGTAATGTATCAGAATGTGATGTATCGGACGTTGAGTGATGTATCAGGCAAGTGTGTGTTGTATCAACAAAGGTAATGTATCAGGACACGATGTATCGGGACATTGAATGATATATCCGAAATCGGGACGCGATATATCGGGATGTTGAATAATGTATCTGAAACCAGAATGCATATATCGGGTCGTTGAGTGATGTATTCGAAATCCTTAAATTTTAAGGGATTTTTGTAATTTGAAAAAGAATAGGGATAAGATATATTTAGCTTTCAACACTACGAGACTTGTGTAAAATTACCATTTTTATTTGGGAGATATGGAAACTAAGAATTTTTTGGTGCCACAGTTTAAATTTTAACCTCTTTAAAAAATAATTATGCAAAAGATAATTCATTGCTAGAATCGAGAACAAAATCTAACAATAAGTTAGGGTGATCATCAAAATTTCTAATTAAATTTTAGTTATCACCCTAACATATTGCATAAAAGTTTGCCAATATTGTTATGATAATCGCTAAGATTTGGCCACAAATTTTGACGTATCACCTAAATTTTTCAAACATTTATGACGAAAAATCTTTACGATTCGTAAGGATTTATGGTATTTGCCATGTTACAATTCGTAGATGAAGGACCAAATTCAGATGAAGACTTTGAAATCAGGGGAATACTTGGCAATATGAAAAAGACTGAATTAAGTTTCTCATTTCAATAGATAAAGAATGAAATTGGTTTCTCAATATATTGGTTAGATTTTTCTTCTTTTTAATAATTTTACTTAGGCATAATAATAATTGTATAAATGAATGGACCCAAACCTAATAACACACCCAATAATGAGCCTTTAGACTCTTTATTTTGGGGTGCCTGTGAAAGGTCACCTATTTACTTCATTTGTCTCGATTTGATTGGCATCATTACCTTTTAAATGTAATAAAAGATTATATTAATTTCATGCGAGATTTCAAGTAGATACATCTAGATATGTATATTTATGCTATCAAATACATTAAAATAGGGAGAGAGATGCGAGATAGAAAGGAAGCGAGCGAGATAGTATATGTATTCGAGATATATGTGAATTACACTAGATAGATGTATCTGGGAATACCAGACACATGAGGAGAGTCGCAAGCGAGATAGGAGAGAGGTGAATGAGAGAGTCAGATACATGCAAATTCACTTGGATACAATGTATCTAAAACAAATTATACACAATTTTGATCCCATATATCCTAGATACATGTATCGTAAGTCCAAATTTTGATAAGTTTCATCATAATTAATGAAAAGAAGGTAATTAAATACTAAACTAGTGAAATTTCTGTAAGTTACCTTTTATGAATCATTGTGATATATGTAGACGGTTTGGATGATCCCACTTTGACTCTTTGGTACCAGTGAAAGGTCTGGTCCATCTTTCCTCAGTTTGATTGGAAAACAAGTTATTCTAAAATTAATTATTTTTGAATTAGTTATTTTAGAATTATTATTCCACCTTTAAGATAAAATAAAAATAATGCTAAATTCTGAAATAATTAATCCAAAATAAATTATTTCATAATTTATTACAACTATATATTATATTTATTCAAAAATTAATCTTGAAATTAGTTATTCATTGTTATTGGTACCAAACTAGTCCTAAGAGTGAAAGACAAATTCCTTTTTTAAAAAATAAAATAAAAATGGCAGTTGGCTTTAAAATGGGGAAGCTAATGAGTCATAAATGGGCCAATGGGCCTAAATTAAATTTGGGAAGACAAGATCCACAATCCACTCAACTTTTTCGCTTTTTCTGACCTCTGAATTTTAAGGCTAATGTTATTTGGACAGCAACGTGTGGGAAGAAAATACCCATAAAAACCAAAAAAGTCTATATTCTCCTTATTAAGGTATAATAGTTTTGGGCTTTTGCCTCCAAAAATTTCTATTTATCCTCTAAAGTTATAAACTATATTTCTTCTTCTCAAATTTGAAAAGATTTTTTTTTTTGGGAAAAGAATTTGATATACCTCTCAATTTTATTATTTAGAGCTAATATACCTTTTATTATGAAAATAACTCATATATACCTTTACTAGTTACACAAATGATTCACATCTATCCTTTTCCACTAATGGAAGTGAAAAAGATAATTTTAAATTATTTTTTTATTGAAGAAAAAGGTAATTTATGTAGGAGTGTATTTGATCCTTCTCACACATTTTTTCTTCGTGACTATTTTTATTCATCAACTAATTTGAATTTATTATTTTGATGATCAAATTTATTTATTTTTCACTTATTTTCTTGTAAAATTTATTATAGATACCCAAATTATTTTTATAGATATAAACACTAAATTACAATATTGCCGCAAAAAAATAGTTTTATTTTTTAACTTTTTAATCTTTTTCCATTCACACTTCTTTCTTTTTATTTCTCTTATTTTTATTACTAAATAATGAAAGAAAAAAATAAAATAAGAATAAAAAACTCAAATAATAACAATCAAAGAAGTCAACAGATAATTTAGGCGTGAAAAGATCAAAAACACGATTTTTTTTTTTTAAAATTAAATTTTTATTTTTATTTTTGTAACGATAGTGGTATATGTGAGCCACTTTTATAACGAAGGGGTATATGTGAGTCATTTTGTAGCGATAGAGGTATATGTAAATCACTTTGTAACGAGAGGTATATTAACTCTAACTGACAAAGTTGAGAGGGTATATCAGACCTTTTTCCTTTTTGTTTATAACAAATTAAAGAAGATATAAGATCATATAAACGGAATGAAACACAATAAGTAGTATATAATTTCTAAAATATTAATTGTGTAAAATCTTTTCGGGATACTAAACTTATTATTTTTTGTGTTCTAAATTATATGAGTTAGTTTGACTTGATATAAAGTTTAAAGAAAAAAAAGAACCTTTTTGTAATTTATGATATATATATATATATAATTATAAATTAATATAAAAACGTATAATTCTTTGTTTTAACGGATTAAAAGAAAATTGGGACTAGGGAGTAGTTACTAGTTACTACTATGATTTATCAATCATTGTGATAAATGTAGACTGTGTGGATGAGCCCACTTTGACTCTTTGGTACTATAGTGAAAGTGGTCCATCTTTCCTCATTTTAAGCTTAAGAGTGAAAGACAAATTCCTTTCCATAAAATTGCTACTGCCCTCCAAAATCTCAACCTACGACAGCATGACTCATAAATGGGCCAATGGGCCTGAATTCAATTGCCATTTTACCTAATTAATGAAGAGAAAAGTTTAAGTAATAATTAAAATATTAGGTTGAAATTAGGTCTTATTAATAATATTTTGTATTAATTATAAGGAAAAATTATCTAACTACACATCATTTATTATCATATTTTCTTATTTTCCCTATCATTTAAAAAAATATCAAAAATCCACTCTTTTGCTTCCATCATCCCCTTTTTCGGATACATTAATTTGAAAGTTCATACCCATGATTTTCTTTCCTTTTTTCAATCCACAAATCTCTCCACAATTACCTATTTTAATCCATTTTTGAATTTCAAATCTTTTTTTCTTTCCAATTAATGATTTCAAGTTATTCAAGAGGTAGATTTATTTCCATCACTTCAATTTTCAATTTCTTTTAAACTTTTATTTTTAGTTTTTTTCATCTTAAAAGATTATTGAATTTGTTACTCTCAGTTTCTTTACTGGAAGAGGGGTGAAAAACGTTGCTAATGCAAATAGTTCATCTTAGAGTGCATTTGGAATGGTTTCAGAAATTTTTAATGGCGGTTTTGATACACTTCATTCCATTGGTTCGATCTTTCAGTAATGGGCTTACCCAATTAGTCTAAGAAGGATACATCTTCGTTGCATTCCGTTGATTGGCAGGGGCGGCTCAACGTAGTTCAAGGCCTAAAGCGAAATTTTAATTAGAGGCCTAAAATCTAAATAAACTTTATTTGTATTTATTTATTTTTCTAAAGTTTTAGATGTAAATTACTACTTAATATCTTTTATATAAATAATTTTTTCAAATATTTTTTTAAATTATTATTTTTAGGTAAGATTTTATCAATTCAACGTTGAAAAACATTCTTTTATTGAGACAATTATTATATGAATTGTTAACATAATTCTATAAGTAATAAGTTGATAAACTTTAAAGATAATAGTAAGAATCATAGAATCTGATTCAAAAAGTTGATAACTTGGTATACCTAATTTAATATGAAAATTCACAAAGAAATAAAAAAATAATTGTAATTCACTTTGTTCAACACTTTTTTACTATTGATTCATATTTTTCAGAGAGTATTACTCTAACTATCAAAGATATGAAGAAATAGAGTGCAAAAGGAGTTAAAAATGATAAATAATGTGAGTGTTAGCGAAGAGAATGTAAGAATCCAAAACAACATTTTCTTGATTTCTTCTATTTTAATAGGGTTAAGATACATAATTTTTTATTTGTAGAAATTTGAGGCCCCCAAAAATTGGGGGCCTAAGGCCAATGCCTTAAATTTTATAGGCAAGAGCCAGCCCTGTTGATTAGATTGTTGTCTCTTTTTTTTGGCTGTTTATCTTTTCTGATACATATAGGTTCAGATTTTTAATGTATCTAGTTGATTTGTTTCTTAAACTAATGTATACTGTCTTCGTTTCAACATTATGATACATTACAATTCTATCATGCACAATGTATCGTGTTCAAATATTAGTTTTGATACATAACCTTAATTAGTATTGATACTTGATACAAAAACTCGACCAAATGTATCATTTATCATGTATCAACCTTTTCATCTACAAATTTCTAATACAAATGGATTCTGCTCTCAAACAAAATAAGTTACATAAATAATAATGTAACATGCACTAATTTTTTAAGCATGATACGTATATTCAAATTTATACTAAATGTATATGATACATAACAATTACCAAACAATAATGTATCGATCTCAAATTAAACCTAACATCTTATGGGCAACATTTTCTTATTTAATGTAGCTAGTAGAAATACAACACTTATCAATTTAAACAAGATACATAAATAGTAATATATTAATAAATCTATCCATCTCAAAAATAGTTTCGGTATAATTGACTTTGACTCAGCCTTCGGCGTTGATTAGGACATAGGATATATAGATCTTTTTTGAGTGACGACACGGTGAATAACAATTGTTATAGAAAAAATCTGAAAGATGCAACAATATCTTGTTAACAAAATTGAAAGGATCTTCGATAAACTGGAGAAGAAATTTAAAATCCATCACTTATGTATCGTTTATAACTCACCTTGCTTTTCCC
This sequence comes from Solanum chiquidenum, assembly GCA_029582725.1. Taxonomy (NCBI): domain Eukaryota; kingdom Viridiplantae; phylum Streptophyta; class Magnoliopsida; order Solanales; family Solanaceae; genus Solanum; species Solanum chiquidenum. The sequence goes on along the minus strand of JAJOOS010018970.1, from coordinate 8,620 downwards.
AATTTCTGAATGTATTCATCATGTATCAGCTATTGTTTTTGAATTTTTTCAATCTAATACAATTTGGGTGAAAATTGAAAGAAGAAAACTTGAATTGTTTGAAGCTAGACGGATTTGGAATAAAATTGAGAGAAGAAAATTTGAATTTTGAATTGAAGCTGAGCGGATTTGAAAGAGAATTGAGAGAAGAAAAATAGAATTTTGGTTTGATTGAATCTGTTAAGATTTGGGAGAGATTGAAATCAACTAGATTGGTAGATAAGATTTTAGGGGTAGTTTTTTTAGCCAAACAAAATCACCAAAAGCCACCACAAACGACCTCCGATTCAACTCCAAAATTACCACTGAATAGAAAAAATGCTTCCCTGCTAGTAACTCTATCTCTATTGTTGATTTCATTTTTTTTTCATATTCATTGAAATTGTTTGAAACTTTCTGTTATTTAGCTTTAAAAAAAATCAAAAAAAAAAATAATCAATTAGATTAGCGTGATTTGGGGAACTCACATTCAATTGTATATTCTCTTTCCTTTAAAAGTGTAACTGGATTTATTTTAATATTCTCTTTCCTTTGAAAGTGTAACTGAATTTGTTTTAATATTTCAAATTTAATGTATCCGACTTGTTTGCTATGTATCCGGATAACACTGATTTTGAGAGATTTTTGTAAATTGAAAAAGAATAGGGATATAATGTAATTTAGGTCCTTATGTAAGTTATACTAATTATAATTTGTTATCATATGAATCATATATATTTATTAGCAAAAATTGACTTGAAATGCAAATACAACCCTTAATAATGTGCGTGAAGTGCGCTATAGGATCTTTTAAAAAAGAAAATTTAGCATAAATCATGCTCATGTGATAACTCAATCTTCCATAATCAATGGGATTCTAAAAATCTTACAAGTTCAATGTTAAGTTTTGAATATTCAAACATCTTAGTTGTATTCTTAAATTCAAATCCTAAAGTCCATCAAAATTGCTCACTTCTTCTTCATTCGATGTAATGGTATAACCTACTAGTGATATTGTTCATTTTGGGTCTGCATGATTTTAAAATGTGTTACTAGTGCGTAAAGCCTTCTTACTTATATATTCAACATCTTTTATGTTTTTTTTTGTCGATATGAGACTTTTTATCTTAAGTTTGGATTTCACATACACCCGCTCTTATGGACTCATCGTCCTCGCTAAGATTTGTCCCACCACATGAGATTTGCTAAGACTCAACGCTGAGGTTTTCCCCATTTTATCGGGACTTGCCTAAACTTAGTTAAACTTTAGCTCACACCAACAAGGCAAACATAGAAGTGATACACTTTAATTAACACTATTTAATTTTATACACCCTATGCCAAACGACTTAAGTAAATTTGAGGTGGGATAGATGAATCTGCCTCCACATAGTCAAAAGTATGAACCTGTTGGAATATCAAGAACACGATCCCATCCAGAAGATTCAGTCACTAGAAAATAGAAGGTGAAAAATAAAATTGGAATGAAACTTTGATTTAAATGAGACACGTGATCATCATCTGCTCTTCCATCCAGAAAGTTCCATAATATTAATTTGTAAATATTAAAAATTGTAATTACATGTTTGTTACAGATTAGCCAATTAGCACAGGACAACTGTAGAAGTTTGTTATAAATAGATTCCCATTGTATTATTTAAACGCACTTTGTATAGAGAATACACAGGGAAAATCCTTCATCCTATTCTTCTTCTCATCTTTTCTTTCATGGTATCAGAGCATAGGCTCTACTGATATAAACCCTCGATATTTTTCTTCTAATTTCTCATGGGTGATCAAGATAATCCAGCGCCTACTACTACTAGGACTCAAGGCCTTCTTCCAACTTCTAATGAATCTCCCATTGAGCTAATTAATCCGGCTCACCCTTTCTTCATATCTCCTTCTGATTCTCCAGGTGCTTTGTTGGTGAACACAGTATTTGATGGCAAGAGTTTTGGTGGATGGAAACGAGGCATGTGGATAGTCTTAACCGCGAAGAACAAATTTGGGTTTATTGATGGATCCACCAAAGAACCTCAAGCTGGAACAGATCTTCACAGAGCTTGGTCCAGATCTAACAACATGGTAATCTCCTGGTTATTGAATTCTCTCTCTCGAGAAATTTCTGAAAGTGTTATCTATTACTCTACTGCTAAAGACATCTGGGCAGAATTGGAGGTCAGGTTTGGACAGAGTTCTGGTCCACGACTCTTTCAGCTCCAAAAGGAACTTAGTGACCTGGTTCAAGGGTCATCCGATATTGCTGGTTACTACACCAAAATCAAACGACTCTGAGATGAGTTGGATACTTTGGACACCTTCAGCTTTTGTCCTTGTGTTTGTACCTGTGGAGCAAATGAGAAGAATATTAAAGCTAAGCAGGATGAGCGTTTAGTTCAGTTTCTAATGGGTCTCAATTACTCTTACTGTACTCCCAGAGGTAATATCTTGATGATTTCACCTTTACCCTCTATCTCAAATGCATATGCACTCTTAATCCAGGAAGAAAAACAAATGGAGGTTCAGAACACACCAAAATTCCCTGGTGAATCTTCTTCTTTTGTTGTTGCTAACCAAGCCAATGTTGGACAAAGGTCTTTCTCTACTGATTTTAGGGCACAAAGAGGATCTTATGAGAATAAGAAGTCTCATCTCTTATGCAAGTATTGTAAGAAATCAGGGCATCTTATTGAGAAATATTATAGATTGCATGGGTTTCCACCAAATTTTAAATTCACTAGGCAGAGGACTTCTCAGAGTTCTGTTCAGGGAAATGCAATGACCTCTAATGATGTTTTTGGAGACTCTTTCATGAGTGATACGGTGTCTACAGACCAGGCAAAGTTACTCACTGCAGAACAATTAGCTCAGGTGATGCAGATGCTTCAACATGTGAAAAATAGTGATCAAGGCACCAACAATTCTGAGGTCATAGCTTCTGTTAATTGTGCTGGTATAACTCTATGCTCTAGTCCCTTTTCCTTAAATTTACATGTTGATTCTAAGGGCCACACTAAACAAACTTGGATTATAAATTCAGGTGCAACAGAGCACATGAGCTATAATAAGGATTTCTTCTTCTATTTCCCCTAATTTAATTATTCACAATGTGTTGTTTGTACCTAGCTTTCACTTCAATCTTTTGTCTGCCCATAAATTATGCAAACAACTTTCTAATATGTTAATTTTCACATCTTCTCATTGTTTCATGCAGGGCCCTTCAATGAAGAGGCCAATGCTCCTTGGTGAAAGTCAGAATGGTCTCTATTTTCTCAAGACTAGACTTCCCGATCTTCTCTTTACAAATGCTAACTCTAGTTTTCATTTCTCAAAGGATGTTACATCCAGTTTATCTTGTATTTCTTTTTCGGATATTAAGAGCAAGTTATGACATGTAAGATTAGGGCATATGCCCCTTTCAAATATCCAGCACATTAATAAAATTTCAGTTTCACTTTGTTTTAAATTCTCTGTTCCTTATTTTGTTTGTCCCTTGGGCAAGCAACACAAACTCCCTTTTCCTAGCAGTCAAATTGCATCTAAACAAATTTTTGACTTAATTCATATTGATACTTGGGAGCCTTTTCAAACACCTACTTATGATGGTTTTAAGTATTTTTTTACCATTGTAGATGATCTTAGTAGGGTTACCTGGACATTTTTACTTTCCACTAAAAGCAATGCTTTTCCTATGCTCAAATCTTTTCTTGTTATGATTGAGAGACAATTCAACAAAAATGTTTAAGTCATTAGATCAGATAATGCTTGGGAATTGGGGTCCAGCCAAGAGAGTTCTAAATTTCTGTCTTCTCAAGGGATAATCCATCAAACCTCTTGTGTAGCCACACCACCACAAAATGGTGTAGTTGAAAGAAAACACAAACATTTATTAGAAGTATGTAGGGCTCTTTTGTTTCAATCTCATCTTCCTCATAAATTTTGGGGTGATGCTCTTATGAATGCAACTTATCTCATTAACAGATGTCTTACTAAATTATTTTCTTTCAAAACTCCTTATGAAAGACTGTTTCAGCATCCTCCTAAATACTCTCATTTGAAATATTTCGGATGTCTTGTTTTTGCTTCTACTGCTATGCAATGTAGATCTAAGTTAGCTCCTAGGGCTGAACCTTGCCTCTTTCTTGGGTATCCTTTTGGCAAGAAAGGATACAAGTTGATGTCTTTGCATTCTCAGAAGCATTTTGTTTCTAGAAATGTTAAGTTTTTTTGAAGATATATATCCTTTTGCCACAATTCAACCTACTGTTTCCATTTTTCCTAGTTGATACTCTTACTACTTCTGCATCCTATGATTATGTTTTTCCTACCAGTCATTCACATCCTATTGATCCTAACTTTTCCAGTGCTCCTAACATCCACGATCTCCCACCTGAATCTCCTATTTCTACTTCTCCACTTTCAGTTTCTCCTCCAAATCCTATTGTTCTCAGGAAGTCCACTAGGTCTGTCAAGACTTCTGCTTACCTGGAGGATTATGTTTGCAATAGTGTTTATCTCTCTAATATTTCTGATATTTGTTTTTCTTCTCCTACTCATGTTTCTCCTTTTGCTTTTTCCACATTGTCTCAATCCAATCAAGATTACATCACCTCTTTATTCCATGTGACAAAGCCTACTTCTTTTTTCCAAGCTATTTTATACCCAGGTTGGAGAGATGCTATGACTAAAGAACTTGAGGCCTTGATCACTAATAACACTTGGGAAGTGGTTACATTGCCTGCTGGTAAGAAAGCCTTACCTACAAAATGGGTTTACAAAGTTAAATTGAACTCATCAGGTAGTGTTGAACGACTTAAGGCTCGTTTGGTTGTTCGAGGTGACATTCAAAAAGAAAGGGTTGATTTTTCTGAGACCTTTAGTCCTGTTGTGAAGATTACTAATATATATTGTGTGCTTGCTATTACAATTAAAAAGGGCTGGGGTTTATACCAATTAGACGTTAACAACGTTTTTCTTCATGGTGAATTAGATGAGGAAGTTTATATGAAGTTTCCAGCAGGTTTGGAAGTCACTGATCCTACTAAAGTTTGTCGACTGAAGAAGTCTCTTTACGACTTGAAACAAGCTTCGAGACAATGGTATGCTTATTTGACAGCAGCACTCAAATTCAAAGGTTTTACTCATTCTTTAAACGATTATTCCCTTTTCTACAAATGCCATGATTCTTCTATTTCATTTTTAGCTGTCTACGTGGATGACATTCTCCTTACTGACAACGACAAAGCAGAATTAGATGCCCTCAAATTGTTCTTGGATTCTGAATTAAAAATCAAGGATTTAGGAGACTTGCATTATTTTTTGGGTATTGAGGTCATCAGGGAGCCTCATGGGTTGATACTCAATTAACGTAAGTTTGTACTAGAGCTTTTGTCGGAATACAATTGTCTTGGCCTCAAATCTGCTCCTTCACCCTTAGATCCCACTCACAAGCTACAGGCCAATATGGGTTCTCCTCTTCCAAATGCCACTGATTATCGCCGTTTGATTGGACAACTGAATTTTTTAACTCACACTAGACCATATATTTCCTTTTCTGTCCAACACCTTAGTCAATATATGTAACAACCTCACCAGGCACATCTTTCAGCTGCACACCATGTTCTTCGTTATCTCCTTTTCGATACTGGCTTAGGAATTTTTCTCAATTCTTCCCCATCTTTCACTTTGCTGGACTTTTGCGACTTCGATTGGGCTACATTCCCCGACTCTCGCCGGTCAGTGAGTGGTTTCTACATCAGTTTTGGGGGTAGTCCTATTTCTTGGAAATCGAAGAAACAAACTTCTATTTCACTTTCCTCTGCAGAAGCTGAGTACAGATCCATGCGACGTGTTGTTGCAGAATTGACTTGGCTTGTCCGACTCCTCTCTGATCTCTCTCTTCCTCCTACTCTACCCATTTCCCTACATTCCGACAGTCAGGCTGCAATTCACATTGCTAAAAATCTAATCTTTCATGAACGGACTAAGCATGTTGATTTGGATTGCCATTTTGTCCGGCTACAGTATCTCACGGGACTCATTTCCCTCTCTTTTCTTCCTTCATCTTCTCAGATTGCGGACCTTTTTACGAAACCTTTACCTGGTTCCTCTCATCGTCTTCTATTGGACAAATTGGGTGTTCGTTCCTCCCCCTCCAATTTGAGGGGGGATGTTGGAATATCAAGAACACGACCCCCGCCAGAAGATTCAGTCACTAGAAAATAGAAGGTGAAGAATAAAATTGGAATGAAACTTTGATTTAAATGAGACACGTGATCATCATCTGCTCTTCCATCCAGAAGGTTCCATAATATTAATTTGTAAATATTAAAAATTGTAATTACATGGTTGTTACAGATTAGCCAATTAGCATAGGACAACTGTAGAAGTTTGTTAGAAATAGATTCTCATTGTATTATTTAAACGCACTTTGTACAGAGAATACACAGGGAAAATCCTTCATCCTATTCTTCTTCTCATCTTTTCTTTCAGAACCAATGGTACATCTTATAACATGTGCCAATGTATCCCATTTGTTGTATACGACAATTTTCATATTGGTATGGAGTGAATAAATGAAGGTTCACATCTAAAATTTCGTGTTACAAGATTAATGTGCAATCAAAACATTAAGGTAAGTTCAATAAAATAGTAATTAGACTATGTTGTATGTGGCGAGTGTTGGCGAGTCAAGAACTTCCACTTTTAGAAGAAGTAAGTTGTGGAAATAATTAGGATATGAGATGGATGTATGAATATTCTAAGAGTATATGATTAGAAATGAACTTCAATATCTGCATTGGAGTCTGATTAAATTCGAATTTGCTTTGAAAAGTCCCACATCAGGGATAAAACACTCCCTATAAAAACGACTCCGTACCTAAGAGAACTCGAACCCGTAACTTCTGATTAAAGATGAAAAAATAATTACCACTGTACCACAATCCTTATGAATAACAATACACTTTTAATATGTACTAGAAGGAGTAGTTATTAATGTAAAAATTAAATCCTTTCAAGGAAAACCACAAAAATAGTTATTGATTGCAGCAGGACAAAAAATGTGAAATAATAGAATTGACAAACTGCAGGTGAATATGCAAGATCAAAGTTAAGTGCAAAAACCAAAGTATAAAGACAGAATAGTGATCAAACATAAATATTTTTGAGTGAAAAATGAATGAAATTTGGAGTGGGCACGTCATATAAATGATACGTACCTTCTTATGATAACATTGATATAAAATCTGACACAAACAAGATGCATGTTTTACGCTGAGAATATGATAGCTAAATAGTCCAATAGTATCATCATTTTCATTATTAATTAATATAGTAAATAATACAATATACAGTTGCAGTGGAGACAAAATTACCAAGTCCCATGTGATTGACAGAAACAGACCTAGTAATAATAATTGAAGGGGAAAAAAAAAGTAATGGACCTTATTTTTATCTTGCTTCCAAACTATCAGTAACTTGCATGCAAACAAACAAACACTAGATATCTTAGTTTTCTCTTTTTCACTCATTAATAATATATTTCCCTCTTTTGGCTCTTTCTCTTCCCAAAACTTTTGAGGACTCACTTTCATTACATCATGTGTGACTTTAATTATGGAAACATACAAGCAGGAAAATTGGCAAAATCTCAAATAAAATTTTATTTATTGGCCATTTTAATATATTAAGAAAATATAATTTGTTTTTTAAAATATTTTTACCCTTAATATTAATTACTTATTCTTCAAATCATTTTTAAGATCTAAGACTATACATTAATTAATATGAGTATTATAATAAAAACTACTATTAATAAGTATTTCTTAAAAAGCGTACAAAGTTCAAAATAAACAAGTGAAAAAGAAGGAAGAGAGTAATATGTTAAGACTTTAAGGGGTCGTTTGGTAGAAAAATAAATAATGCAGAGATTAGTAACGCGGTGATTAGTAATGCAGGGATTAGTAGTGCAAGGGTTAGTAGTGCGGGGCGTATTTTTTATCAAGTGTTTGGTTCATTGCTTCTGACTTCATCTTGTGTTTGGAATAAAACTCTACAAAACGCTTCTTTCCAATTATATCATTGCATTATTATGAGATTTTCTATTTTATGTAATCGGTCAAGGTAGATAATTGCCGGACAATATTATATTTTTATGGCCTTCTAACTAGCTAGGAAAAGAACAATTTTGTTATCATGTTTGCTATTTTCTCACTTGAATTATTTGAGGGTAAACAATTGTTATCTTAATAAATTAATCACTTAAAAATGTTAATTTTCAATTTAGAATAGATAGACCATCTACTTTAAAACCGAAAAGACGGTAAAAAATAGTAAAATCGAATAAATCATCTACATTTACATATAAAAATTGCAAGTTGTAGTTTTAATATGTATGCAATTTATAAATTGTTCAAAATACAAACAATTAGAAATCACATATAAACCAACAAATAATATATTCAATTAAGATCACAAACGTCATGTGGTGATATATTTGTCTTTTCAATTAGTAAATGTTAAACAACTCACATTTTAAATATTGTATTGATATGTATTGCATTTATTTATTAACAAACAACTCTCTCTAAATAATAAA